>QGSO01000247.1:0-291042 GCA_011037825.1 Carya cathayensis | reverse complement strand
GGGGGAGGGGTGGGGGGGGTAATAAAGTGTTGTCTCCACCGTGAGTGCAGTCAATTTTTTTTAAGACAGGAATTTTGGTAATTACTAATTTATTATTCCTCCACTTCCCTCAAACTAAATAATAATAATGTCTTATTTTTGTTAGGTAGATGAGATGAAATATTTTAAATATTAATAAGATTTTTTAGTAAAGATTGGATAAATAATTAGTAAAAAAAAAGTGTATTTAAATAATAATATGAGATGAGTTAATTTTTACTTTTTAATATTTAATATTTAAAAAATGTGTGAGTCCCATAGTTTAGAGAGTATTCGTTCAATTGAAAAAATAATATAGTTTGTGAATAGCAATGAGATTATTTGAATTAAGTATTTATTAGATTTTGTGAAAAGAGAGAAAAAAAGTTAAATAAAAAATATTATAAAATTAAAATATTGTTAGAATATAAAATTTTAATATTATTTTTATTTTATAATTTGAGAAATTTGAATTGTTTTTTGTTTAGAAATTTGGAAAAAAATATAATGGTTAGTTTGAAAAAATTGTAATGATTAGTTTGAAATTATTTATATTTTAATAATATTTAAAAAGAAAATAAGATTGAATAAGATGAGATCAAAATCATTTTCAAATATTTCCTTATTTTTGCCAATAATTACATGGCCTGCTCAATGGTAGGTAAGCTAGGCCATTGGCCTTCCACTATTTGAGGTCTCTTAAAAGTTAAAGAGTAATGCTATATACAATTGTGCAGTGTATAAACGTTGCGCAATCGCTTTAAAAAAGAGTGTGGTCCACAATTAAAAAGTTAGTTTTTTTTTTTTCATGTGGGTCCCGTATTAATTTACCTTTACAGAGAGATTGTGCGGCGCTTACACAACCACAATTATAAATATCATTTCTCAAAGTTAAAAGATGATACTATTGTTGAGGAAATTTAATAATTTGCACGTTTGGGTTGTCCTAGTCTTTAGGAGTGTCAGTAAGTTTGTTTCAGTTTATTTATTCAATAGAAGTCTATTTACCTAGTCAATAGGAGTTTGTTTTGAATGTTGGATAGTGCCTATTTTCATGTTGCTTTCAGTTATGTATTAGCCTATTTATAGGCTGTTTGTTTATCAATAAAAATGAGAGAAAAGTATATCCTCTGCTTTCTCTATAATCCTCTGCTTCCTACTGTTATCAGTGGTATCAGAGCAGGTTGAGTTCCAAGGAGAGAAAAAGTGAAATTGATGGCTTCCGAAAGTTTTGTATAGCCAACCATTTCACGTTTTGATGGTCACTATGACCATTGGAGCATGCTCATGGAGAACTTCTTGAGGTCCAAAGAATATTGGACGGTTGTTGTTTCTGGAGTAGCAGAACCAGCAGCAGGTGTTAGCTGCTGGTTCTGCTGATAGATGCGCAAAAGACATAGCTTGAAGGGCTGAAGTTAAAGGATCTTAAAGCAAAAAATTATCTCTTCCAAGCTATTGATCGCTCAATCTTGGAAACCATTCTTTGCAAAGACACAACCAAGCATATTTGGAATTCAATGAAGAAGAAGTACTAAGGTACATCAAGGGCTAAGAGGCAGTAGCTTCAAGCACTTCGTTCGGAGTTCGAAATACTTCGAATGAAGTCAAGAGAATCAGTTACAAACTATTTTTCAAGAACGATGGCAATCGTTAACAAGATGCGGATCCATGGTGACAAGACAGAGGATGTTCTCATTGTTGAGAAAATTCTTCGATCCTTGACACCAAAATTTAATTTTGTTGTCTGTGCTATAGAAGAAGCTAATGATGTTGGTTTACTGTGAATTGATGAGTTACAAAGTTCTTTGTTAGTTCATGAGCAAAAAATTAACCAGCAGGAAAAAGAAGAACAAGCATTGAAGACTTTATGAGAAAATCACTCTACACCTAGTAAAGCTGATAGAGGACGAGGAAGAGGCAGAGGTCGAGGTAGAGGAGGCAAAAACAACAATGATCGTGGGAATCAACAGCAAAATCATCATCATCAAGAGAGTCAATTTCAAGGAAAAGGCAGAGGATGTGGAGGTTACCACTCAACAACTTATAGATCAAAGTCAGCAGACAAGTCCAATGTTGAATGTTTCAGATGTCATAGGTATGGCCATTATAAATCAGAATGTCAAACTGATTTGAATAAACAAAGTGGAGACCAAACTAACTTTGCAGAAAAAGAAGAAGAGGTGTCTCTTTTGATGGTATGTCACGTGAAGGAAGAAACTCAACAAAACATGTGGTATTTAGACACTGGATGCAGCAACCACATGTGTGGAGAGAAGGAGGCATTTTCTGACTTGGATGAATCATTTCGCAGCTCTGTTAAGTTTGGTGACAACTCCAAAATTTCTGTTATGGGAAAAGGAAAAGTAACAATCCAAACCAAAGGAAATTCCACCCACACTATCGCTAATGTTCTTTTTGTGCCAGATTTAAAGACCAACTTGCTTAGTGTAGGTCAGTTACAAGAAAAAGGATACGAGATTTTTATCAAAGATGGAGTATGTCAAATTCAAGATGCAAAGTTGGGCTTAATTGCTCAAGTTAACATGACGGCGAATCGTATGTTCCCACTTTATCTCCACAACACAGCTCATTCGTGCTTCTCGGAAAAATTAGAAGATGAGGCATGGCTATGGCACTTTCGCTATGGGCATCTGAATTTTGGCAAATTGAAAACACTACAACAAAAAAACATGGTGACGGGGCTTCCTCAAATTACAGCTTCTTCTCAAGTTTGTGAAGAATGTGTTGTTAGCAAACAACACCGTAATCAATTCCCACAAGGAAAATCTTGGAGAGCGAAGAAAGCATTGGAGCTTGTTCATTTAGACATTTGTGGGTCAATAACACCACATTCTAATGGAGGTAAAAGCTATATAATTGCCTTCATTGATGATTATAGTCGTAAGATTTGGGTTTATTTTTTGCAAGTAAAATCTGAAGCCTTTGTAGCTTTTAAAAGCTATAAAGCGCTTGTCGAGAAAGAAGTTGGCAACCCAATAAAAGTTTTTCGCACGGATCGTGGTGGAGAATATAACTCACATGAATTTGCAAATTTTTGTGAGAACCATGGAATCAAGAGATAGCTTGCAACAGCTTATACACCCCAACAAAATGGTGTATGCGAGAGGAAGAACCACACTATTATGAATATGGTGCGAAGCCTTTTAACAACAAGTGGCATTCCAAAAAGTTTCTGGCCTGAAGCAGTTAATTGGAGCACTCATATATTGAACAAAAGTCCCACACTTGCTGTTCAAAATATGACACCGAAGGAAGCATGAAGCGAAAGGAAACCTGCTATAGATCATTTTCGGATTTTTGGGTGTATTGCCTATGCCCATATTCCAGATGAGAAGAGGAGGAAGCTAGACAACAAGGGAGAAAAATGCATTTTTCTTGGTATTAGTGATAAGTCAAAAGCTTATAAACTATACAATCTTAGCACCATGAAAATTGTCATCAGTCGTGATGTGGTATTTGATGAAAAAGGCACCTGGTCATGGAATCAAAATGGTGTTAAAGAAAGTATTCCAGCAGATTTTGATGATGAGGAGAAAGGGTAGCAGCCTATGGAAAAATGAGCAAGAAGAGGAAGTCACTCAAAATGTTCCAACTGATCAAAGCCCACTTGCAGCTGAATCACAAAGGCCTCAACGTGTTCGAAGAAGACCAACATGGATGATGGATTATGAGGTAATTGGACTTGACCAAGGTGATGACCCACTTACACATTTTGCTCTATTTTCAAATTGTGATCCTACCATCTTTGAAGTGGCTATCAAAGAACCAAAAGGGAGAAAGGCTATGGATGCGGAAATTACAGCCATTGAAAGAAATGATACATGGGAGCTATGTAATCTTCCAAAAGGGCAGAAGACAATTGGTGTAAAGTGGGTTTACAAGACAAAGCTGAAGGAGTGTTGCCCAGATGACTAACACAAGAGGGGGGGTGAATTGAGTTGTATTTAAAAAAAATAACAATTATAAATCAAATATACAATATCAAATATAAACAAAATACGAAATAGCAATAAATATAAAGAGTAAGGGTAAGAGAGAATCAAACTCAGTATGTTAACGAGGTTCGGCCCCACTGCCTACGTCCTCGCCTCAAGCTACCCCTTGAGGATCCCCGAATTCACTATTCAACCTCCTTCAGGTGGAGGTAAAAACCTATTACACCTTTGAACAACACCGCTACAAAGGATCCGTGTAGAACACCCTCTACACTTGCAATCACCTTACACGTGGTGATTCAACGATTCCCTGTGTAGAACACTTTCTACACGCACAAGGGTTGTACACACCCTTTTACTGATACAAGAATTGATAGTGGGTAGAATATCAGAAAACACTCCTCAATGAGTGAAATAAGAACAATACAGCACAACCTATATCTCTCAAAATGAAAAAGGATTAAGGCTCAATGCTTAGAGAAGAGAGAATGAAAGCTTTGAATGAGAGTTGTATGCTCTTGGTGTTGTGAATGTGAAGCTCTCAAATGATCTATTTATAGGCATATGAGACTTCATATTCAAATTTAAAAAGATTCACATGTCAAAGACATCATCATTCATTTTTCAAAAATTTCAAACCTAATCTTTTTACTTTTTGCATGTGACAAAATGAGCACACTTTACTTTTCAAAAAATTCAAACCTAATCTTTTACTTTTTGCATATGACAAAAGGAGCACACTTTACTTTTCAAAATTTTCAAACAAAGGCATCTTCCTTTTGCATAAGTCAAGAAAAGCATCAATCACTTTTGAAAATATTCAAATAAAACATGCACATGTGAAAGATGACAATCAATCATCTTTAATATTTTCAAAGTTCAACCCTTTAATCATGGCATGCACATGTGAAAGATGACAATCAATTATCTTTCAAAATTTTCAAATTTAATTTTCAAAATATTCATGCACATGTGGAAAATGTATTTTAATGCTTTATGATAAAATATTAATTTTTGAGCCTTAATCCTAATTTCGAATTTTAAAGAGATTTACAACATTATTCTATGACTTTAATGTGAACTTGCTCCCTTCTTGCTCATGCTTGGTTTCTTGATGTGCTTGACTCCATTGTGTAGATAACTTGAGCTTGAGACTCCTTTATTCTATGAATTCATTTGTTATCATCAAAATCCATGTGTAAATATATAATTACACAAAACTTGAAACCTTAGGTTTAACAATCTCCCCCTTTTTGATGATGACAAATACTTGATAGAACCTGAAGCCTGTATTAATACTTAAGCTCCCCCTGAGAATGTGCGTTAGTTTTTCAAAAAAAAAAAAATAAATATAATTCCAAGCATATATAACAAGTTTAACAATTTAAACAATATTAATGTTCTAGTCTAAAACTTCTCCCCCTTTTGGCATCATTAAAAAGGATCGACAGCAAGTAAATAGACTGAAGAAAACGGTGCGTTAAAAAACACTGTAGATAGTTGAAAAAGAGAGCCGTCCGTGACCCGACAAGTCCTGCAAAGCCTCGAGGCCTAACTCTATGAATTTAGTGCGGTTGAAGATAGAAACAAATCGCCTGATGTTGTTGACAAACGAGATTGAAGGCTCCGAGTTTCTAAAAAAAATGTCTTTTTCACTGATCGGGAAAAAACACATTGCTCTTTGACTTGGATGATAGCTCGTCTTGTTCTTTATACTATCTCTATAAAAACAGTCTTAAAGTTCATCCAATCCGCATCAAGTTTTCTTCTTATCTCTATAACTCATCTGCATTCCTTCAACATTCTCGCTTTAAGTTTTCAATTCCTTTCTCAATGGCTCATTCTTCTACATCTCAACCTCCTGTCCTTTCTGCAGCTGCCATTGGTGCTATGTTGCAGCAAGAAAATAATAGTATGGCAAATAAGTCAGACTCCGATGCTATCTACGACTTGGTGAGTCTCGGGACTCGCTACTCATCCTCTATTGTTGCTTTTTCCCAGCGGGTTCAAGCAAAAAACCATGAGGTTGAAAAGCTTAAGGAACAAATTGTTGTACTTCAACGAATTGTTCAAGAGTCTCACACAAGGGAAGGAATCCTTCGGCAGAAGAATAAAAAGTTGAAATCTCTATTGGATTCTTCATTCCGCTTGCCAGTTCCCATGAATAGGGATGACATGATATTGTATGAAGAGAATGAGCGTCTCAAACATGAGGCTAAGAACCTCAAGTTTATGTAAAAGTATTTAAGAAAAATCTATCTATTTTTATGAACTTTGATCTGTCTTTTAAGAGATATTCATAATATGCATCATACCTATTTCTCTTCTAATCATAGATAATCTATCTTCTGGTAAAGGTTTTGTGAATATATCTGCTAACTGATCGTGTGTGTTTGTGAACTCTAGTACTATATCGCCTTTCTGCACATGATCTCGAAGAAAATGATATCTTATTTCAATATGCTTAGTTCTAGAATGTTGTATTGGGTTTTTTGAAAGATTTATAGCACTTGTATTATCACATTTGATTGGAATGTGATTATACATGAGTTTAAAATCTTCAAGTTGTTGCTTCATGTAAAGAACTTGAGCACAACAACTACCCGCAGCAACATATTCTGCCTCAGCAGTAGATAGTGCAACAGAATTTTGTTTTTTACTAAACCAGGAAACTAATGCATGACCTAAGAAGTGACATGCTCCACTAGTGCTTTTTCGATCTATTTTACAACCAGCATAATCTGCATCTGTGTAGCTGATTAGATCGAAAGATGTGTGTTTAGGGTACCATAACCCTAGGTTAATTGTACC
This sequence comes from Carya cathayensis, assembly GCA_011037825.1. Lineage (NCBI taxonomy): Eukaryota > Viridiplantae > Streptophyta > Magnoliopsida > Fagales > Juglandaceae > Carya > Carya cathayensis. The sequence continues at coordinate 284,257 of QGSO01000247.1, read as the reverse complement.
ACTAAGATATCTAAGAATGCGCTTAACTGCAATTAAATGAGATTCTTTTGGAGATGATTGAAAACGTGCACATAAACACACACTGAACATAATATCTGGTCTACTGGCTGTCAAATATAATAAGCTACCAATCATACCTCGATATACTTTCGAGTCAACTGTCTTACCGGATTCATCTTTATCAAGTTTAGTAGATGGGCTCATTGGTGTTCCAGTTTCCTTAGCACCTTCCATCCCAAACTTCTTCAGCAATTCCTTAATATATTTTGATTGATTGATGAATGTCCCACTTTTTACTTGCTTAATTTGCAATCCGAGAAAGAATGTAAGTTCTCCCATCATGCTCATTTCAAATTCATCCTGCATAGTCTTAGCAAAAACTTGACACATATTTTCATTAGTAGCACCGAATATTATATCATCAACATAAATCTGAACCAAAAGAATATCATCATTTTCGTATTTAATGAAAAGAGTTGTGTCGATTTTTCCTCTTGAGAAACCTTTTTTAATCAAGAAACCACTGAGTCTCTCGTACCACGCTCTAGGAGCTTGTTTGAGTCCATATAGTGCTTTTGTGAGTTTGAAAACATGATTTGGAGAAATATGATTTTCAAAACCTGGAGGTTGCTCAACATATACCTCTTCATTTATAAAACCATTTAAGAAAGCACTTTTAACATCCATTTGAAAAAGTTTGAAATCTTTATAACAAGCATATGCAAGTAGCATTCGAATAGCTTCTAATCTTGCGACTGGTGCATATGTCTCATCATAATCAATTCCTTCTTCTTGATTGTAACCTTGGGCTACAAGTCGAGCCTTATTTCTAGTAATGACTCCGGACTCATCTTTCTTGTTTCTAAAAACCCATTTTGTTCCAATAATAGTATGATTTTTGGGTTTAGGAACAAGTGTCCAAACATCATTTCTTTCAAATTGATTAAGCTCTTCTTGCATAGCTAGAATCCAAGATTCATCAAGAAGTGCTTCATCAATATTTTTAGGTTCAATCTGAGATAAAAAAGCAGTATGATTGCAAATATTTCTAAGAGATGATCGAGTGCTTACACCTTGTGAAGGTTCTCCCAGAATTTGTTCCACTGGATGATCTTTCACAAATTTCCACTGTTTGGTTGCATCTCGTATTAAATTTTGATGATCTTTCCTGATGTCTCCATGTTGGACTTCCTCTATTGTGTTCTCTTTGTTGAGATTGAGACTTTCTGTATTATTTATACCTCCTGTTTCTTCATCAATGGATTTCTTGGAGAGTAGAGAATTAGATTCATCAAATACTACATGCATAGATTCTTGTACAGTTAAAGTCTTTTTATTGAATACTCTATAAGCTTTACTATTTGTAGAATACCCGAGAAAAATACCTTCATCCGATTTTGCATCAAATTTGCCTAAATTATCCCTGTCATTCAAAATAAAACATTTGCATCCAAATACATGAAAGTAACCAATGTTGGGCTTTTTCTCATTCCAAAGCTCATAGGGGGTTTTATCTAATTTAGACCTTAACATAACTCTATTTATAACATAACATGCAGTACTTACCGCTTCGGCCCAAAAATAACTAGGCAAGTTGTTCTCATTAAGCATTGTTCTTGCCATCTCTTGAAGAGATCTATTTTTCCTCTCTACTACCCCATTTTGTTGAGGAGTTCGAGGAGCAGAAAAATTATGCACAAAACCATTTTCATCACAAAATGTTTCAATATTTTTATTAACAAACTCTTTTCCCCTATCACTTCGGATACTTGAAATAGTATAGCCCTTTTCATTTTGAATTCTCTTGCATAACTTGGTAAAAGCATTATGTGCCTCATCTTTATGAGCAAGAAAGATGACCCAAGTATATCTAGAGAAATCATCAACAATAACAAAAGCATAATATTTTCCTCCTAGACTTGCAACTCTATTTGGTCCAAAAAGATCCATGTGTATCAGTTGCAGTGGTCTAGTAGTGGAAATATATTTCTTGGTTTTAAAAGAAGTTTTTGTTTGTTTACCAAATTGGCATGCATCACAAATTTTGTCTTTAAGAAAATTTGCCTTTGGTAAACCTCTCACAAGATCATTTTTTGAAAGTTTGGAAATAAGTTCCATGTTGGCATGACCTAGTCTTCTATGCCATAACCAATTAGTTTCATTTTGTACTGAAAAACAAATAGCATCTTGTGAGGTAATTTCTTCAAAATCGATTGTATAAACATTATTACTTCTAAAGGCAGTAAAACAAATGTTATAATCATGATCATTCAAAATAATGCACTTATCCATTTTGAAAGTAACTGTAAATCCTTTATCACATAATTGACTTATACTCAAAAGATTATGTTTTAGACCTTCAACAAGTAGAACATCTTCAATTATGAGAGAAGATTTATTACCAATTTTACCTATTCCCACGATCTTCCCTTTCGAGTTGTCTCCAAATGTCACGTGTCCTTCTTCTTTAGATCTAAGATCAAAGAACTTAGTCTTGTCTCCCGTCATGTGTCTTGAACATCCACTATCTAAAAACCATTTGTTTTTGCTTGTAGAGGACTTCATGCATACCTATAAAAACAATTAAAATGATTTTTCTTGGTACCCAAGTTCTTTGGGTCCTTTATTTATTAGTATTAGAAGAAACAAGATTTTTAGGTACCCATATGGCCCTAATAGTCATTGTATGTTTTCTTCTAATAGGACAAGTATGATAATTATGACCATTTCTATTACAAAAATTACAAATAGCATGTGACATATATGAAAATCTTGAATGATTATAATAGTATCCTTTTTTGACAAACTTATTATGAAAAGAATTTTGAATATTAGACTTTGATGTAGAAGGATTATCAAAGAAGTTTTTATAAGGTTTGAACTTTTGTTTTGGCATATATCCCAAGCCTGCCTTGTCAAAAACACATCTTTGACTACCAAGAAGTTTTTCAAAATTTCTTTTTCCATTCGTAAAGTTTTCAACAATATTTTCTAAATCAGTTTTCTTTTTCTTCAACTCAAGATTTTCGTCTTTCAAAACAATATTTTCTTTTCTTAAAATATCAATTTCGTTTGTTAAAGAAGAATTTTTCTTTTTCAAAGCAGTATATTTGATACCCAATTTTTCAAATTCTTCATATACCTCTTCTAAAACATTTTGCAATTCTTCATATGAAGGATTTTCAATATTATCAAAATTTGTTACCTCAATATCATCTTTAGCCATAAGACAGAGATTTGCTGATTCTTCATTGCTTGCTTCACTATCTGAGCTACTTGAATCATCATCCCATGTAGCTTTCATTGCTTTCTTGCCTTTGTTTCGATCTTTCTTTAGCAGGGGACAATCTGGCTTGATATGACCAGGCTTATTGCATTTATAACAAATTAAAGTATCATTTTTACCTGAATCTTTCTTGGAAAACTTTTTGAATGATTTCCTCGGAGGAGTTTTATTTTTCTTTAAGAATCTCTGAATTCTTCTTGTTATCATCGCAACTTCTTCATCTTTATCGTCATTTTCCTCATCTTCATCACTTTCACTTTCATGAGGAACAGCTTTAAGTGCCAAGCTCTTCTTTGGCTTTCCTTCTTCTTCTCCTCTTTTCAATGTGTACTCATGGGTGATAAGTGACCCGATGAGTTCATTCACTTCGAGCTTCTTGAGGTCTCTAGCTTCAAGAATCGCTGTCACTTTTGATTCCCAACGTTTTGGTAGAGAGTTGAGAATTTTTCTTACCATTTCCACTTTGGAATAAACTTTGCCAAGAGCTGTCAAGCTGTTTATGATGTTAGTAAAACGAGTGTGCATGCTAGAAATAGATTCATCATCATTCATCTTAAACATTTCATATTCATGAGTAAGAATATAAATTTTTGATTCCTTAACTTGAGAAGTTCCTTCATAAGTAACTTCCAAGTTATCCCAAATTTCTTTTGCCGTAGCACAAGTCATTACTCTATTAAACTCATTACCATTGAGAGCATTATATAATAAATTCATAGCAGTTAAATTCAAAGTATAAAGTCTATCGTCTTCACGATTAAACTCTTCTTCTTCCTTTTTGACCTTTACTCCATCAACCACTTTTGTTGGAATATAAGGTCCATTTACAATGCATTTCCAGATTTCTCGACCTTGAGCCTGAAGGAATATTCTCATTCTAACTTTCCAGAATGAGTAATTGTCTCCACAAAAGAGTGGAGGCCGACTGCTAGATTGACCTTCACCAAATGAAGCTGCAATGTTAGCCATAAGATCTTAACTCAAAAGATAGTTAATCTTATAATAGAGCTTTAGCTCTGATACCAATTGTTGCCCAGATGACTAACACAAGAGGGGGGGTGAATTGAGTTGTTTTTAAAAAAAATAACAATTATAAATCAAATATACAATATAAAATATAAACAAAATATGAAACAGCAATAAATATAAAGAGTAAGGGTAAGAGAGAAGCAAACTCAGTATGTTAACGAGGTTCGGCCCCACTGCCTACGTCCTCGCCTCAAGCTACCCCTTGAGGATCCCCGAATTCACTATTCAATCTCCTTCAGGTGGAGATAGAAACCTATTACACCTTTGAACAACACCGCTACAAAGGATCCGTGTAGAACACCCTCTACACTTGCAATCACCTTACACGTGGTGATTCAACGATTCCCTGTGTAGAACACTTTCTACACGCACAAGGGTTGTACACACCCTTTTACTGATACAAGAATTGATAGTGGGTAGGATATCAGAAAACACTCCTCAATGAGTGAAATAAGAACAATACAAGCACAAACTATATCTCTCAAAATGAACAAGGGTTAAGGCTCAATGCTTAGAGAAGAGAGAATGAAAGCTTTGAATGAGAGTTGTATGCTCTTGGTGTTGTGAATGTGAAGCTCTCAAATGATCTATTTATAGGCATATGAGACTTCATATTCAAATTTAAAAAGATTCACATGTCAAAAACATCATCATTCATTTTTCAAAAATTTCAAACCTAATCTTTTTACTTTTTGCATATGACAAAAGGAGCACACTTTGCTTTTCAAAAAATTCAAACCTAATTTTTTACTTTTTGCATATGACAAAAGGAGCACACTTTACTTTTCAAATTATTCAAACAAAGGCATCTTCCTTTTGCATAAGTCAAGAAAAGCATCAATCACTTTTGAAAATATTCAAATAAAACATGCACATGTGAAAGATGACAATCAATCATCTTTAATATTTTCAAAGTTCAACCCTTTAATCATGGCATGCACATGTGAAAGATGACAATCAATTATCTTTCAAAATTTTCAAATTTAATTTTCAAAATATTCATGCACATGTGGAAAATGTATTTTAATGCTTTATGATAAAATATTAATTTTTGAGTCTTAATCCTAATTTCGAATTTTGAAGAGATTTACAACATTACTCTATGACTTTAATGTGAACTTGTTCTCTTCTTGCTCATGCTTGATTCTTTGATGTGCTTGACTCCATTTTGTGGACAACTTGAGCTTGAGACTCCTTCATTCTTTGAAATCATTTGTTATCATCAAAATCCATGTGTAAATATATTATTACACAAACCTTGAAACCTTAGGTTCAACAAGGAGAATGGTGAGGTTGATAAACACAAGGCACGCTTGGTAGTTAAGGGCTACAAGCAGGAGTTTGGTATTGATTATAAAGAAGTCTTTGCTCCAGTTGCAAGGCATGATACAATCAGATTGGTGATTGCTATGGCAGCTCAGAACTCATGGCCTATCTTCCAGTTGGACGTGAAATCAGCATTCCTCCATGGAGATTTGCAAGAAGAGGTATTTATCGATCAACCTCCTGATTATGTAAAGCTTGGCAATGAGCATAAAGTATATAAGTTAAAGAAAACTCTATATGGATTAAAACAAGCTCTATGAGCTTGGTATAATCGTATAGAAACTTATTTTTTGAAGGAAGGATTTAAAAAAATGTCCTTATGAACATACACTTTTTATAGACTGAAGATGGAGGAAAAATGCTCATTGTTTGCTTATATGTAGATGATTTAATCTTCACTGGAAATAATATATCCATGTTTGGAAGTTTTAAGAAATCCATGATGGCTGAATTTGAGATGTATAATCTTGGCATGATGCATTATTTTCTTGGCATTGAAGTGGTGCAGTCTTCTACTGGAATTTTTATTTCTCAAAAGAAGTATGTGCGAGAAATCTTGGATAGGTTTCAGACGAAGGATTGTAATCCTGTAAATACTCTATTTGAGTTTGGTATGAAGCTAAACAAAGAGGATGGAGGAAAGAAGGTTGATGACACTCTTTACAAATAAATAGTGGGAAGTTTAATGTATTCGATAGCAACAAGACCTGATATAATGCATGCTGTAAGTGTGATTAGCAGGTACATGGAATGTCCTAGAGAGATTCATCTCTTGGTTGCAAAAAGAATTTTCCGTTACTTGCAAGGTACTAAGGACAATGGGCTGTTCTACAAGAGTGGAGAAAAGTCAGATCTGTTTGGGTTTACAGATAGTGATTATGCAGGAGATTTAGATGATCGAAAAAGCACATCTGGGTATGTTTTCATGATGGGGACTGGAGCTGTTTCATGGTCATCAAAGAAGCAACCTATTGTCACATTATCATCCACTAAAGCTGAATTTGTTGCTGCAATAGCTTGTGCTTGTCAAGCTATCTGGCTAAAAAAAATCCTTAAAGAGTTGCATTTTAAGGAGGATGGACCTACTCAAATTTATTGTGACAACAGTTTAGCAATAAAGCTTGCAAAAAATCCAGTTTTACATGGTCGAAGCAAACATATAGATGTGAAGTATCATTTTTTGAGGAATCTCACAAATGATGGAGTCATTAATCTTACTTACTGTAGAAGTGAAGACCAGATTGCTGATATTCTAACCAAGTCTCTTAAGTTTCCTACATTTCAGAAGCTCAGGAAGCTACTTGGTGTTTGTACTTCATATTTTTCAATTTGAGGGATGGAGTTTCAAAGTTTAACTCTTATTAAATTGGATGTATGTCTGGAACATCAGTTTAAGGGAGGGATTGTTGAGGAAATTTAATAATTTGCATGTTTGGGTTGTCCTAGTCTTTGGGAGTGTCAGTAAGTTTGTTTCAGTTTATCTAGTCAATAGAAGTCTATTTACCTAGTTAATAGGAGTTTGTTTTGAACGTTGGATAGTGCCTATTTTTATGTTGCTTTCAGTTATGTATTAGCCTATTTATAGGCTGTTTGTTTATCAATAAAAATGAGAGAAAAGTATATCCTATGCTTTCTATACAATCCTCTGCTTCTTACTGTTATCAACTATGTTGTTTGAGTTTATTTTCTCAATTTGATAGTTTATGTATTTTATCTTTTATTTTTATTTTTTTCTTAATAGTTAAAAAGTAATTACTAGTAGACTGATTTTTTTAAAATGTTTAAAGATATTTAAAAAATATTTAAAAGAAAAAAATGTAGAATTTACACTAAAGAGGACGTCTAAATTTCTCATGTAATTTTTATTAGAGTTCTCTCTCGCAACAAGAGGACTGACTTAGGCGTTGGAAGTCCTTCATCACCCACCTAGCTTTCACGTATTTTGTATTGCAGATTCATTAAGCTTGTTCTTCAAAATGAGAAACACGTCATTAATAATCATAATTAGTGTAATTATTAAGAAAAAATAAAAACAATAGTATTTGTATGCCGGAAGATAGTTTATTACGTTATTATATCAGAATAAAGAAGGTTTTCTAGAATTTTTGCCTTTAGCCTCAATTTAAATTGAGTTTTCGATGTGATTACAAAATGGGTTTTCTCCAAGTTAGAATAAAGCATGTGGAAAGAGGTAAGAATTAAGAAAATGAGTAATAATTTGTACAAAATTCAAGTTTACAAGTTTGCGAACCTTTTATAAAAAAAAATGTATCCAACTCTACTGTAAAAAAGAGTTAAAAAAATTATTTTTTGTTGTTGTAAATTTCAATATTTTACAAAAAATTGCAGTTAGTTTGGGTATTAGAGTATTATGAAAATATTTTATTATATATTATTATTTTTATATACTTTTTTATAATTTATTTATTATAATTTAATATTTTATTATTATTATTTATATAATATTTAAAATCACCTCACTATCTAACGGAATAGGAGTTTACATTACTTAGGAATTGGGACGAGCGAAGAAAGATAAAGCCCTTCAACATTTCACGAGCAAAAAACACTCGTTGGATCATCTACGGTGGCCGAAATCACGCCACGTTTCGTATGAAGGATCTGCAGCCGTTCATCCAGGACGACAAAATAGAACCAATCCAAGAGCTGCTTTACCTCATAAACTCGTTGGATGAAGAGTCAAGGTCCCGTCGGGAAAATCACGGTCACAGACTCACGGGCTATGCCGCTATATATACTCGAAGAAACTGAAGTGTCAATTCATAAGCCGTGGCTAATCTAAACGGATCAATTTGTTGAGCGAAGCTACTAGATTTAGAAGTTATACAGTTCGACGAGGAAGTGGACGATCGCTTCCACTGTGTTCCTTCTCTGCTTCCTCTTTCTACTCCCAGATCAAGGTACGATTCGGTATTCCCTGGAAAACAAAGTAGCTTTTTTTATTTTATTTTAGAATTAGAACTGTTAGCGGAAGATTCAATCTTAAGTCTTATATAAATTCTTCTATTGTGTACGAATTAAATTCCTTGCAATCAATAACATCTTTCATTTTCATTTTCACTCTATCTTCTCCTCTCTCGGCAGTTCTCTCTTCATTTATCCTAACTCCTTTTCTGACATGGTATCATGGCTTCTCTGAGAAAAGCTGCTTTCGCAAATTGCAACTCTACCTGTGTGGGTTAACCACGCGGCGCTATGCCTATGTGAAAGTCCGAAGAGCTATGTTTTCGTAAATCTTTGTTAATTTTTTTTTTTCCTTTCATTCTAGTAGCTGATATTGCAAGTCATGCATCGATTTCGTGATTTGTTTGCTGTTCTGTGATCAAGACTGTGTTCATCATTATCCGTTCGATGAAATTCGTCAAAGGCTTCAAAATTTGGAATTTGTTTTGGGTTCTCAAATCTTCGGTATGAAATTTCAGATTTCTTGGCATATGAAATGCGTCAGTTGATTATTCCGGCGGGTTTTGCGGTGATCGTAGTTGCTGTCGGCGTCGGAAATCAGTCTGCTTCATCTCAATGAAGAAGAATACTTCAGATTAGTTGCTTAAGTTGGTACTTCCGTGTTCTGGATAAAAGTAACGTTGTTTAGATAAAAGCTGCTATCTGGTTCTTAGCTCATCCATGAGTTGAAGTTTTTGAACTATTCAAGATCCAACCCATTCACATGGAGCCAGTGGATATCAACCCTGTAACTAAAAGGATCCCTTCCAGCCCGTTGATTCGTTTTTTTTCTTTTTTTTCGCTTCAAGTTAGCTCAGGCCTCTGATAAGCCCAACTCAAAGTTAGTACAGCCCATTTTTCTTTTTCTATTTCAAATAATTACCCCGTCTCTGGCCAATTTCTCTTTGTTCTCGAGGCTTTTGTATTGAATAAGGTATAACCGGTCTGATTTAGTCTAATTTTAGACAAAATTTAAAACTGAACTGGTAGTACTAGTTTCATATTTTTTAAAACCGATTACACACCGGTTATTACTTAAACTGGTACTTCTAGTTTTACTAGTTCCAGTCCGGTTTGGTCTGGTTTTAATATATTAAGAATATTAGTATTACTAATGTATTTATATAAAAAAAAATATGTTGAGAATTTATTAGGCAATAAAATATATTTAATATACATATTTTATATTTAAAACATATGATCAGATAAATCATGTTTAAGATTAAAATGTTATGTTATAAATTATAATATATTATTTCATACATAATTATATTTATTATATATATAAAATTATATATAATATAAAATATAATGTTAAAAATTAATAAAAATATATATAATATGTGAACCAGTCTGGTTCGATTCGGCATTGGAAAACGTAAAATCGATTCCAGACTGAATTTGACTAGTTTTTAAATGAAGGAACCGATTCTAAACCGAATCGGTCGAAAGTTAGACTGAACCAATCTGTCTGATTTTTCGGTTTATTTTTACACCTATTGAAGCAATCAGCTCAATTCTTGAGTCTTTCTCCATCTATCTTCAACTCCCAAATGCACAAGCCCAAGTATTTTATTTTGTGAAAAAATGGGCCCTCAAAAAAAGTAAGTCTTTCAAAGCCTTGCCCAAGCTTTTTGTAAAAAAGTTGAGCCTCCAAGAAAAAGTAAGGTTTTCACACTTTTTAATAGTGTCGTTTTAAAAAAAAAAAAAAATTTAAAATTTTTTTAAAGCATATGCCAGGCTTATACATTTGGGTATCATTAGTGAAAGAAATCTCTCCCCTTTCAATTCCTTGGGTTTCTAGAGTGCTCGCATTCACTCTCCCCTTTGGCTTCCTTGTGCTGATTGTTCAGTACTTGGCGCATCTCTATTACAGTGTGGCTTCTCTGCATTGGTGCTCTGCGACTTCACAGCTTCAATGCTAATTGTTTTGTCTTCAGTGCTTCAAGCAATTAGTTTAATGTTTCTAATTTTGTTTACTTCAAGATATTCCACCTTCAGGAGGGGGAGTATTATAATTGTAACTAGCGTTAATTATTAGTTACAAATTAGTTAGAGTTGGTTAGTTTGTTAACAAAATATTTAAGCTCAAATCGTATAGAAAACAACTAGAGATACAGTGCCACGTTAATTTGAGTTAATTTTTTTTTCCTTTTTACCCCCTCCCTTTCCCAAACCCTCGAGACCAGGCCCCCAAAAATCCCATGAGCAGCATCAAGTTTTCATCTCTCTCTCTACTTCTCTTTGGTATCCCACCCACATGAGCAAACAATGGACTGAGTTGGTACCCACGGATTTACCGAGTTGTGGATCTATTTGTTTTGTTTGTAAATAAATGTAGTCTATCTTGGTTTCATTGCTTGGTACCCACGGATTTATTGAGGAGTTAGTGTTGAGATAAGAAGAAAAAAATCCATTTTATAAGAAGAACTGTGTCAAATTGGTTGGAGAAGGGCCCCTGAGTTTAGAGGACCATTAGCATGTTAATCCTCCCGTGAATTTCAGCTGAATACTTTTGTAAGATCTAGCTGTTCCTTATCTAACTTTTGTTTGACAAAATGTTGGTTTGATTGGATGATTATGGGAAAAGTTGGAAGTTTTCTTTTTATGTCTTCGGATAATGGTCAGAATGTACATGCCAGAAAACTTAGCAGGGACAATGGCAAACGGAAAAAAAGAAGGAAGAAATACCTTAGGTGCCGACGAACGGGGACAGGAATGCAGGGGGATGACGTTGAGGCACGGAGAATCAGAACGGTGCTTGGGGGAGGGGGGCACGGGAGAAAAAAAAAAAAACTTAATTGACGTGATACTGTAGCACATCAGTTTGTGGATCCTTTGTGGGATCCCTTGGCATCTTTAACGGCCCTCTCTATAAGTTGACAAAATTGCAATTTTCATCTTCAGTCTATCTTCTCCTCTCTCGATAAGCTCTCTCTTCTTTTCCCCCAACTCCATTTCTGACACCTTTTCTTGGATCCCGCAGATTCTGTGTACTCTTAACTTGCAAAGTGTGGACAACTTCTCTGTCTCCCAGGGTTTTTCCCTTGTGGTTTTAAGCCGTCTCAAGAGACTGGATCCAAAGACACTCTCATTTGAATTTGTAGAAGTCGACTACGGGGGAGCCATGGATCGTAGATGTACTGTAATCTTGTCACCCAGAATTTTGCCCTAACCATCTATTTAACTAGTTTAAAAATCATGATACACGCCTTGCAAAAAAATTTTATGCATTTTTTCTTCATCCCTAGTTGTCTATGATTTCTTCGGCAACGACTTGAGGAAAGGAAAATCTATACGCAATTTGAAGACATCTAACATTTCCCATAAGAAAATTACTCAAGAATTTGTTTCATGATGTTTTCAGCGGGTGAACGTCATCTGCCTCTGACCATTAGCTCCTTAATCATCGGCCGGTTATTTCAGTGTGTGTGTGTGTCATTTAAATTGACCAAAGACCTTGCGCTGCTCCCCATTCATCTCAATTTCTCAAACCCTATGCAAAACATGACTGCCATCACCGCCTCCCCCCTTGGTACTTTCCACATCCTCTTCCTCTTCTATCTCCCCCTCTCTGAAGCTCGTCGACTTACCCACGCGTATGATCCAACACGAGTAAGGACTTCTAGTTGTCCTGCGAGTAATTGATGTTGAAAATCCACCCAAGTATGCACCGTTCTCTTTCTTGGATTATTAGGCACCGAAATTCTACAGCAAAGGTTGACCAACATTCATCTGCACCGAAATAACCCTTCAATTGTGGGTATTTTGTTCCCCTTGAGTTCTCCTATAAAAGGAGATGAATTCTGAAGATGAAATCTATCCTCACTTCGGTGAGAGATCAGGCAGAGAGGGCTGGGCGAATTTTGAGTTTTGGAAAAATCCAGAATGGAGTGCCAGTGAGAGATAGAGAGATTGTTTATGGGTGTTTGTAATTTTGTACAAACAAACTGAAAAATTGAATTTCTGCTTCAGTGGACGTAGGCAAGTTGCCGAACCACTTAAATATTATCTCTATCTATTGTGGGTGTGTTTTCTGGGCGGTTTTAGGCGCAACAATTGGTATCAGAGCTTTGGTTCGTGCAACCCAGAAAATTACAGTTGATCAAAATCAATTTTTGATCACACCACAATGTTCCTCTCATCAAGATAGATCCGTTGCCGCAAACGGCATTGAAAACGGATGCCGGAGGAGCCCGTACGCGCCCCTGGAAGTTGGAGAGTGCAATGCACGCGCCACAGTCGCACCAGAGGAAGAAGACGAGTGGGGAACACGCTCCACACGCCCCCACGCGCGGCTGGAGGAAGAAGACGCCTGGGAGGCACGGTCCCACGTGCCCCTACGCGCGGCCAGAGGATGAAGACGCGTGCAGGGCACGCGTCCACGCGCCCCCACGCGCCCTAGAGGGGGCTTGGCGCGTGAAAATCACGCGCCTCACTCGCGCCAGCCGCACAGCCTATGCGCGTGTAGTACACACGCCAGATAGATCTGGACCGTCCGTTTTTCAGATCTTTGTTGGGCTAGATCTAAGCCATTCGGAGTTCGATTTCAACGATCAAATAGTACTTTCCAACTATTTGGATCATTCCAAACTCATCCGTACGGTCTGAATTTCGAGATTCGCCATCGATATTGTCGATCTAAACTATCGATGAGTTACATATCATTTTGGGCTAGATCTATGCCAGTTGGAGTTCAATTGAGATGATCAAATAGTGCTGTCAAACTATTTGGATCATTCCGGACTCATCTGTACGGTGGAAATTTTGAGATTCGCCATCGGCACTGTCGATCTGAACTGTCCAGGAGTTGCAGATCATTTTGGGCATGATCTATGCCGGTTGGAGTTCAATTGCGATGATCAAATAGTGCTGACAAACTATTTGGATTATTCTGGACTCATCTGTACGGTGGGAATGTTGAGATTCGCCATCGGTACTAATGGTCTGGACTGTTCATACTTCAGATCGGTTTTGGGCTTGATCGTAGCCAGTTGGAGTCATGACGGACTCATTTGTTTTTGGGTTGATCTAAGCCAGTTGGAGTCGTGACGGACTCATTGGTTTTGGGCTTGATCGTAGCTAGTTGGAGTCGTGATGGACTCATTTGTTGTGGGCTTGATCGTAGCCAGTTGGAGTCCAATGTTGCCGGACTCAGTTCGCTTGGGCTTGATTTAAGCTGGTTGGGATCGTGAAATTTGATGGTTCAAATTTCAGATCATTGGACGATGCTGATTAACGTGTTATATCAGTAGGTTTTGGCAGTCATACAATTCATGGAGCATATTGTTATTAAAAGGAGAACCGCACCGGATCTCATTGTGGCTTTCTTTGAAAAGCCGGTTGCAAATAACAAAGTGCTGATGAAGAAATTGTTCAACTTCATAAAAGGTAGAAGGTACTATTGTTGCCCAATAGTATTTGGCTTTGCGGTCAAAAAGTTGGGAGGTCATGAGAATGACTATGAGTAATTCTGCAAAAGGAGACGAAGTTGAAGAGATTTTATCCTAGATGAGAATGTGCGCAGAAGAGATTCTGGCAAGATCTCAAATTTATGGCAAGACAGGCCACAAGAGACTGCTAAAATTAGGAGAAAACTGAGAATGATGTTGTGAATATGGTAACTGAAGAAATACAAGACGTTGTATTTCTTGCAGTGCACAATGCTATTAAAGATAGCTTGAAGACAATAGTCATTCAGGTGTGTTTTCTCAGAAGGTCGTGGAAGGTCACGAATGATTCATTGGTCTTGGGTAATGGTCGTGTGAATTATATGAGGAAGTTAAATGAGCTCAGTGTTACTTTTCCTCATTTAAACCTGAAGAAATCTCCCTAGACCACGACATGAAGCAAAGGTGTGAGAGATGGGAACAAAACGTCAGATGTTCCAGGGATATCTACACCTAGAGTTGATGATCACATGGCTGCCAAGACGATCAGACCTTCATGGTGGTTACTACCTTAAATTGTATCCTGCTGAATGAAGGTAGTGAACTATGGTATGAAGAAAAAAATCTTGCAAGAAGGGAGATTAAGCAAGTCGGAGACTGCACACAAGATGGACACATCGGCTGAAGACAGCAGCAGGATGATCAGTCACCCAGATCAGAGAAGGAGACCTCAGCAACAGGTTCTCTGATATGTGTCAAGGTCCGTGCGAGACCATTGATTCCCAGTGCAGTGGGAGATGTGTTGCCCTATATAGATGTGTTGATTAAGGGGATTGTACGTAATGAACTAAAGTTATGCATCACTTTAGTTAGTCTTCTAACTTGAAGACATGAGCTGTAAAATTGTGTAGATAATAAGGGATCATGCTGGAGATAGAGCTCGGCATGTTGAGATCCAGTCTCTAAGTTGGAGATTGGCGTGATTATAGGATTATGGAGCCTGGTTTTGAAAGCTGTAAAGGCACCAGGTAGATTGTTCGCTCGGCTGTGGCACGAGCGAAACTCAGTTTGCTCAAGGTGTACATGAGTGCGGACTCATGAACTCGAGTGAAAAGAAGAATCCTAGAGAGTTGAGATTGTGCAGTAAAGCACTTGTAAATCTCCTCTGAAGAAAAATCCCTTGCAAGCTCCGTGGGTGCAGACAATGCTAATGCATTTGAAGATGCATTGGAGAGGCATCAGGACATCCATTTGAAGACGTACCTGCAGATGCATTTGATAGCGGATCTCTCATAGGCTGACAAGCATTCCAATGAAGGAGTGCAATCATTTGAATGATGCAACCATTTGCAAGCAGCCTGATATGGCACACTTGGGTGGAGGGGGAGATTGTTGAAAATCCACCCAAGTATGCACCGTTCTCTTTCTTGGATTATTAGGCACCGAAATTCTGCAGCAAAGGTTGACCAACATTCATCTGCACCGAAATAACCTTTCAATTGTGGGTATTTTGTTCCCCTTGAGTTCTCCTATAAAAGGAGATGAATTCTGAAGATGAAATCTATCCTCACTTCGGTGAGAGATCAGGCAGAGAGGGCTGGGCGAATTTTGAGTTCTGGGGAAATCCAGAACGGAGTGCTAGTGAGAGATAGAGAGATTGTTTATGGGTGTTTGTAATTTTGTACAAACATATTGAAAAATTGAATTTCTGCTTCAGTGGACGTAAGCAAGTTGCCGAACCACTTAAATATTATCTCTATCTATTATGGGTGTGTTTTCTGGGCGATTTTAGGTGCAACAATTGAGCCAATCCAATTACTCACTCACAGTATTTCCCCAATGAAGTTAGAACTTAAAAGTTAGAACAGCCGTGTGCCCTTCAGCTTCCATAGGAGCCAGGTTGATTTGCACCTCGTTTTATTTTTTTGTTTTTTTCAATTCATTTTTGGATTGGTCGAAAATGTCCTGAGTTTATTAGTGTCATAAATGATCTTCATAAGCTTAATGAGTCCTGAGAAGAAGTCTTAACAAAGAAAGGATATAATTGTTTAGTATTGCGTCTCTGGTTTATCTAAAATCATATAAGACAATATTTAAGTGGTTCAGCAAATTATGTACATCTACTGGAGCCAAAATTTACTGAGTTTGTATGAGATTACAACACTCAACAATTTCTCTCTCACATCCTCTCTTTCTCTGATTTTGCCCACTCCTCTTATATATCAGAACTCTCATATTTATAAAATAAGTTCCCATAAACAAGTTGCTAACTATTAGCTGTAATTGATGGCTAACCTCTAGCTGCAGCAGCTATAGTTGAAAATCAACATATAGGAGCAAGTTTCAACATACGGTGATGTAGGACGGTGCATGTGATAGTAGTTATTTAGTTATTGCATAGTGGTTTGTTCAACATTTAGTAATGATTAGACGTCCATATCTAGCAGAAACCACCATTGCTCTGAAAATCATATAACTAGTAAGCTTACAGTTACGGCAAAGTTGGTCTACTTTAGTAGTTGCCCACCATTCAAGATCCATTGATTTAAAGTAAAGCAAACACTTTTGTTTTCTGGCACATGTAATGATGTAAGTTTGTTATAACAACGAGATTTTTTTTATTATATAAAAGCTCTTTCTTTCTATGCCTATGAAAAGCTGTCTTTCTACTAACTTTGTGGTACAAACTACAAATTCCTCGCTAAGTAAGAAAGAAGCAATATATACGTTTAGCTCCGAATGTCTATACAAGTGGCATGAAAAATGGGCTTAGCAATCAGAGAGAGAGAGAGAGAGAGAGAGAGATTAAGATAAAATAAAAAAGAGGCATAGAACCGATGCCAGAGAAGCGATCACTGAAGCAGAACAAGATTGAATCTTGGATGAGTCCCCAGTGAAAAAGTCTGGAAACCAGGATGAGGGACTGTTGACCAGCTCGTTTGGCACCTTCTGTGGCTGTGACTCGGTTCCGGAGCCATTTGTTGTGCTTGTGGTTGGAGAAGCATCTCGAGCAGATTTTTTACTGTAGGAAATATAATTGACAAAGTTATATGAATTTCATTGAATACGCCATAGCAAGATCGCTCTTAATTGAAAACCAAAATGGTACTATATTCTATGAATACAAATAAACTGTCTTTTTATGTTGCTATAATGGTTAAGCTGATTTGGATTGCGAGATGAAATGATATGATTTTAGATGAAAGATAAAAGTTAAATAAAATATTGTTATTATTGTTTTGGGATTTGAAAAAGTTGAATTGAGATTTGAAAATGTTGAATTGTTTATTATATTTTGTTTGAAAATTTGAAAAAATTGTAACGGTGATATAAGATGAGTTGAGATGATGTGAAATCACATTTCAATCCAATTAGGAGAGACTGAAATCAATTCAGCCTCCACACTGCTACTTCTATCATCTATTTTTTGTTCATTTTTATGTACTCGAAGAAGTTGATTCTACAGGTACTTAGTCTAGAAATCACCTTTGTATATCCCACAAGTTAATACCACTGACCAGTAAGTTTAGCTTGTGGCAGACAAAAGCAACTTAAGAAGATCGAAAGTAGTATGAAAGCTAAAACAGAATAATCGTAAAGAAGACAACACTAACCATAGATTCACCTTCTAACTCATCTTATTCGTCACTGTAATCCTATAAAAATATTACACTTTCTTTAAAATTTTATTTAATCTTTAAATTTTAAATAATTTTAAGTAGTGTGAGGGAAAATAACAAAATTTAATTAATATAGAAAACACTCGTACTAGCTCAAATATATAATAAAGAAGAATAAATGGGAATATTTGAACTAGAAAAAAAAAAAAAAAAGTAGGGTAACTTTACCTTGCTCCCGAAGGGCAGAATGTGATTGTATAATCTGCTTCTGTACACGTAAAAGTACTCGTAGCATCATCGTAGGCGTAACTATACGATCTCGGACATGCGGCTTTAAACATCTCCGAGTAAATCGACGGCTTACAAGTTGTCGGTGAACCAAATGCCCCATTGCAGCAGTACTCGGGGCTCCCAAATGCCTCGCATGCACTCTTACACGCCGCACCGTCCCCAGTCCGCAACTCTTTCGGGCACTGCTGGTTCAAGTCCGTTACGCACCCGGTTGACAAGCATGTCCCCGACCCACCGATCACGTCGACGATCATGGGTACGTTGTAACCGTCAACTAGGCTCACGTCGTAGAAGTCCTGTGTACTGCCGGACCCGATCGTGAACTCCGCCAGAGTTGCTGGCGGGTTCGCTCCGGCACCGTTGCATTCCATTTGCTTGGAACCACAGTCACCGGTGACGCAGCTTCCTTGACCGAGGTTTGGGTCAAAGGTACAGCCGGTTCTACCCCAGAATCTTCCGGACCAGTTCGGCGGGGCCTGGAAGTTCCGGGAACCGCCTGGCCCGAGTTCGAAGCCGGTGCTGCCTAATTTGGCGCTACCAGCACTGGGTTGAATACCGGGCCATACTGTGTAGTCACACCTGTTTATTATCGTAAATGTAGCCCCTGAAATGCCTGCATCAAGCAAGACCACTAAGGTGGATAATTACAAGGTTTATATATCTCCATAATGAGATTATAATCTGAAGCGTTTAAATATTACTTACCTCTACAAAATGCAATCAAAACTGCGAGGCTGATGTACAGAGAAGAAAAGCAGGACACGTTGAGATCCATTTCAGAGATATATAATAATCAGTCGATTACAATATATATGATATCGATGAAGATGAGATTATTTGTGATATTTAGATCTCTCTCTAATGAAAGAAAAGCCGCAATGCCAACAAGTTGATGACGATAATGATTGGCAATATAGGGGGGATTATAGGATTGATGGATAGAAGCGAGAGAAGAAGAATGGAGAAATATTAGCCGGGGTTTTTCACCCATAAAACTGAGAGGATGCTTTTACTGTGTTTATGGCAGAAATGGCAATGGTAGAAAGATTCTGACGGAAAAGAGATGAGTGTACGCACTACGCAGGTCTGCCTGCCCCGCTGTATGTATATATATGTATGGAAGAGCAAAGCTGCAGTTGTGTAAAGACAAAAGGAAAGTCATCGATCAGCCACGTAATCTACGATGGTCAAACACTCGCAGATATAGGGAGATCAGAGACCCAGATCAGAATTAACTATAAAGTACATAAGATCATGAGTGAAGTACCAATTAATACGTAATTAAGGAACTAAATAGAAGAACGGAGGAAAGGATTACGTTTGGAATTAATTTATTTCGTCACTCATTAGAGACATTGTACCTTAATTAAGTCTATATATTGTCATTAAGTGCCTTAATTAAAGATGTTGTGGGGCCTGTTTGCACTAATTAGATGGTGAAAGTGAACCTACCCAACATGTGGTTCAGCTGCACAATCGATGCACACGTCGAAATTTCAACTTATATTTAATGTTACTCGTACGATTCGAAGTTACGCTAAAATTATGCAGTGCTGGTACTTCAAAGTTCGGTGCATATCTCAACAACTTATTAGAGACTTATATGAATATCCCGGTTGATTAATTAACTTGTTAGGACATGAAGTTGAAGATATCGATATGAAAGTGTCATTTCCTTTTTCATTTTCTAGTTCCCATTAATTTTTTTTTTTTCTCGGCCTTCCTAGATTTCATTGATCTTAAGCAACTTCACTTTCTGTTTTTGTTAAAGTTTATTGGCCAAAAAAACGCAACCCCAAAAGAATCAATTAATGAATATTAGTCCCTATCATGACCACTACATATTTTCCTTAATTCCCTCTCCTAACTTAGGTGCCAAAGTAATATTTATGCACCTCCCACTATTCATGATTTAAGCACCACTTCAGAAACATGCATGCATGCATTTTCGTGCCTCCACACATGATTCCCGATACTTCCTTTAATTCTTTTTCTCCCAAAAAACACACTGCTTTATGCGTTAGTTGTAGACTTTTATACTGTTGGGAAGAATAACCACAACCACAAACAACGATAACAAAATAAACAATAAAAATAAATGTAAAAACATAGGAATCAATCACACAAAGTCGTATAACACAAAATTTATGTCCTCCAACAATGTACCTAAGTCCACAAAGTTGCGCTGAGATGTTATTTAACAAAAATTACAAACACACAATGAGTTACAAGAGCTTCCTTATATTCACAATCTCAACTCTCTCTCTCTCTCTCTCTCTCTCTCTCCCTGAAGCTCCAAAATGCTGTTTCTCAATTTCTACTCTCAATTTGATGCCTTTAGCAAATAATATAACATATATATATATATATATATATATATATCGCAAATGACATCAGAATATATCGGCAACTTTTGGATTATCCGCTTGAGTGGAATGTCGAACGCATCTCGAGCGAACTCATTGTCCAACGTTTGCTTGAGACTTGAGTGGTCTATTGAGTGAGCCTATAGCGAATTCTCTATCTGACATTTGCTCGAGCAAACAATTGAGCGCATTTTGAACAAATTCCTTGCCCGAGCTTCACTCAAGCGAGAGTCTAGTAAACTCTTGATTTGATCCATTCTCATCTCAAAACTAAGCTCCACATAACCTAACATATATTTGCTAGTCTCGTGTTGGAATTGGATAAAGCATATAAATTAGAAAAATTCATGCGTTACGCACAACCTTGGCTGTAATTAAAAATATTAAGCTAGCACCATCAAAACTTAATTTCAAAGTTAGCTTCACCTCTCCCTGTTCCATGTGATTATCTCATGATCAGCTAAATCTTCTTGTTTTTCTTTTCTTCTTCTTTTTCGTCTTGTTTTTTTTATTTTTTATTTTTAATTTTTAATTTTAATATAAGCTTTATGTCAATTAGTGGGGTTTAATATTGCTCAGTACTTATGAAATCGGTTTGGTACAGACAAATGAATTTTGATCGGGCAGCTTATCACTTGAACCTTTTTAGTCTACTACTTTGGCCAATTAGCATCTTTTGATGATCATTTGTATCAACATTTATATACTTATTCCACCTAACCAACATGTTGGAACCAATTATGTTTAAGAATCTTAGCTTTCGGCTCTTATATTCAATGGCTCAACTAAAGTGACAAATCATCTTCCATTTTCATGGGGGCTTCCTATATTTTTCTAATATATGGAATTGGATTCCAACTGATGATCACAATTTTTCTATATCCATATATAATATATAGAATGAGCTTTGTTTGATTATTAGAATCACGCAATTGAGTTTATTTAAGTACTATATATATATATATTTGAGAACTTTTGGAAGAAGAAGATGATATGCACCTTCGATCAGCTTCATGCTCTTATACGAAATTAAAGTTCAGCAGAAACAGCTAGCTAGCAAATGGTCCCCTTAATTTGAAATATTTGTTTTCACCATTCTTTGAATTCACGAAATTGTTGATCAAGTACTGATCACTAGGATGATCAACAACAACAACAATATCAATCATAAAAAAAGAAAAAGAAAAAAAAAAGGATGATCAAGACCTTCTCATTGTGCTCTTTAAATAAATAAAATATAAATCAAGACACAGGGGCCGTTTGGATTTAGAGAGTTTCATCTTATCTCATCTCATCATTACAACTTTTTTAAATTTTTATACAAAATACAATAAATAATTCAACTTTTTCAAATCTCAAAACAATAATAATATTAAAAAATAATATATATTTTAATAATATTTTATTCAACTTTCGTCTAAAACCATTTCATCGATCTCATCTTACTATCTAAACGACCCAATTTTTTGCATATACAAATATTTTGGAAAATTTTTTAAAATAATATGAATTAATTTGTTTTTACGGGACTGAAAAGATCATTCGATCTAATTTAGCTTCCACATCACGCGAACTAATTAATTAAGAGAAAAATGGCGAAAATGGGGGAATTCGTCGTGGGTCCATAGCTACTACCATGGGTGGAACCTTTAAAAGCAAAATCTGGGAAGTGGGAACCCGCGGCTTTGCTTTAAGATTTGCCAAAAGATGATATATGTTGATCATGATCCCTCGTCACTGTGTCAATGGTGCCGTGGATTTCCACTTTCGCGCATGCCTCCTTTTCATTTATCTGCTATATCTTAAATTATTAATTATCTAATTAATTAAAAACCTTATCAACTTTAAATATATATTTTCTAATTATTTTTCAATGTTATAAATTTACTAACTTAATATTTCATGTCCTGATCATGAGAATGCGCTGCCTCGGTTCAAATCCCATTGCTAGAGATCAATTAGCTAGAACGTACCGATTGTTTTCTTTGGCTACTGCATGGCGTTGTTACTTCAAAATTAAATAAATTGGCTAAGGCTCTTGATTATGTATAGTTAAAACAAAAACTAAAAAAGTAGAAAAGTATTGTACAACGCATAAACATGTCTACGTCTCTCTCTCTCTCTCTCTCCAAAAAGTTTGCGGCAATTCATGTGATGGCTTACATGGCACGTGGTTGCATTGTCTCCCCGGCCGGCCCATATGTTGCGATTTTCCTAATACACCTCTAAAAATTCACTTCAAGTTCGAGAACCACCCAATTATAAAGTACATGGATTTTTTCTTTCCCCGAGAATCTATATATATATATTTAACGACATTGTGAGAACTGAGGATCAGTTAGTGTCCGCGCAGCTAGGTTTCTCATAAAAATTTGCGAGCATCGATCATCTCTATTTTGTTCGAGCATATATATATATAACACTTTCACACGATATTTATAATTTAATTACCAACCCGAAAATTTTAGAAATACCATAATATATAAAGCACACCTCGTGTTTTATACTAATGAAGTGGATATACTCCATTTCGTTTTTGTTTTACATGATCATACACTGGGATCGAAGCCTAGCCTAGGGGTTACTGATTCGTGTATTATTACTTAATGATCAATGTATATATATGGAACGATGCATCAAAGCGGGATGAGCCCACTAAAATAAATGTAATGTGTGTCATGTATTAATGGTTGTCAAATATACATATACCGTCATCATTATAGTTAACTATGCCAATACAAATTAAACTTTGTGAATATGCATTAATTATTTGGACTTTTTTAGAAAGAGAATTGATATCTCTTCAAAGATATCACACAAAAGTAAATTAAAAAATTGATTTGATCTCTTCATACGATACATTAGATTGAAATTTTTTTGTGGCTAAAATATTTTTCATCTTAGAAAAAGTGAAAGTAATAAAACAGAAAAAAAAAAAAGAAAAAGGAAAAAGAACTTCAAAGAGAAACCGAGAGCAAAACCGGGATGGTTCTGACAAATTGTCATAACTCAGAATAAAGTACTTATTCAAGATCGTATGTTGTTTCAGGATAAGGAATTACTAAGAAAAATTGTAGTATTTGTAGCTGTGTGATGGTCGTTATAATCAAATGATCTAATTAAAAACACGAAACGATCCAGTGGTTGGCCCTAGCTCAAAACAAGTTTATCGGAACGAAAGCTTTAGCATTAATAATAATACGTGATGGCATGAGAAAGTGGGATGCCGACGGTGCATGCTCAAAAGTAAGAGGTCGCTGACGTGCCCATGTCTGCCGCATGTCAAAATTTATTCGTGGTTTAAGCTAGCGATTGCTGAACATTTAATTTGGTTGGTTTCATCGCACGATATGCATAAAATTACTTATATAAGCCTTATTGCCTATCAATCTGATCTTATCGTAATCCGACAAACAGATTTTGTATGTGCAACAAAATGATTACCATATCATTGCGTACGTCTAGTTGAAGGCCAGGGAACCGACCGTACGTAAAAATGTGAAGCAAAATTTATTTTCACCTTTGGACTTGAAGTAACACCTAATTGGATAGTATTCTAATTGATTAAGCTACGTCGACCGTGCTGGAAATTCTGGAAATAAGAACGTCGAAGTCTTACAGCAAATATATAAAAAGGTAATGAACAATCTTTACGACTTCTCTCAACATCAAGAATGCAAAGTGACATGTTATCCGTCGTGTAAAGAATCGTTCGGATAATTATTGCCCTTATCCATATTGTTTTTTTACTTCCATCTTCATGCTTTCTGCTTTATCTTTATTGAAGCTTACACAAGAGCAGCAGACAACTAATTTGCATTTTAAAACGTCGATCTAAAGATCAGGATATTACCTCTTTCACTTTGTTAATCAACTTTCAATAATTTTTATACTTCCGTACTTCGTATTCAATGACGTCTGACCCATGTGTATGACTAGACATTGACGGGCCAGTCATCTCAAGGCCGGTATCGATGATATCCTTCCAATGGAGGGCATGGAACATGCTGGCCTAACCTAGATGTTGATGGAGATAGATCAGGTCAATTGCATCATGTGGGTAATGCCCGATGTGAGCAATTAAAGAGGAACCATAGAGTACTAGCTAGGCAGTAGTAGAAAATCATGATCAGACGTTATTCACGAAAAAAATAAAGAAAATATAATAATCATTATCATGAGTCGCTCGTTATCCACACACGAAAAAAAAAAAACACGTAAAAAACGAAAGAAAGAAAAGAATCATCATGATCATGAGTCGCCCATTATCAAACATTATTAGATATTGAATGCGGCATTTTGCAGTTGAATTTTGTTACGTATAAATAAAATTAAATATTAATTTATATATTAATATTAATTATTTTATATTTAAAATTTAAATTAATATTATTTTTAATAAAATTTATTTTTTAATCAATTACATTATGTTAATATATATATATATATTAGTATACAGTTGTTTTTTTTTCAGTTAATTTCTCACAGGGAGTAGAAGAAGGTGGCAGTCTACCTTCATGGCCAAGTATTCCACAATAATATTGTCTTTTACATAATTGATATACAAGTACGAAATGGATAAGTAAAGTTAATTTTACGTTCGAGTGACTTGTCTGCTGGTTGTACGCATAAATTAAAGCAGCTCCTTGGTTGCTCGAATCCTGATTTGACGGCGTAAAGGCAGATCAGGTGGCCTGACCCATCTAAGATCTCAATCTGAACACTTGCGGGATGATTTTGGATTCCCTACCAGGGTCTTGCTGAGTGCTAGTGAAATACACTGTAATATAATAAAAAAAATTTACAATAAAATGAAAAATTTAAACGAAATTAGTTTAGACTAAAGTATAAAAATATTATTCTCTATAAAAAGATTCAAACCCTTTATAATGTGTGAAGTTTCAATTAAACCGATATAGTAGACTTCATTTTAATTTATTTCCTCCATATTACAACATTTTAATTAATCGTCTTAAAATTTGAATAAATACTACACAAGTTATTGAATCCAAAACTCATATGAAAATAACACTTTTCTATTGTTTGAAAAACTCTCACTTTACGTGCGATAATAGATGAAAAGATATTAGAATCTAGCTCCTTTTTTTTTTCTCTCAATCTTTCGTACGCCCCCTACTGACTTCTAAAAGCCCTTTTAAAAAAAAAAAACTATTCGTTGGTAATTGATCTCCAGATCCCATCATGTGCCGATTTTTCTCTAGATTCTAGAAAACAGAAAAGGAATCAAAAGACGAGAGAATTAAAGAGAGAAAAGAATACTGCTTCTCCACAGTCTTGCTTTCTCATAGCCGTACTTAAAAGCAAATATTAGAAGATTTATTTTTGTTAGTCGGTTGTATTAACTGAATAAATATTAAAGGAGGAAAATAATAAATCTAAAAATAACGCGTAAGTTTAATTTGCCATATCTCAAGGTTTTTTTTTTTTAAAAAATAGAATGTTTCATCTTAAATCAGTCATCAATCAAACTTTACTGATGTGTACGTACGTATAATTCAGGTTTATTTCTATTCGAGTGATTAAAACGTGACATATCCACAAATATAACAAGGATGGAAATATTAATTTATAATAGAAAGAAGCACATGCATTAATGATAATATATATATACTGTTGAGGTAAAAATGAGTTGATTGGCATATTCTTGTGAAAATCTGTGTAAAATAGTGTTGTAACAAGTGTTGAAACGAAAGGATTGAAGTGTGCTGATCACTGGTCAAAACATGTGTCACCGCTCGACACTCGCTCGACACATGGCTTGAGCGAACTCAAGCAGATTGCACCGCTCGACACTCGCTCGACAGGACGCTCAAGCTAACTCAAGCAGATTGGATCGTTCGACCCTCGCTCGAAACTTGGCCCGACCGAACTCAAGCAGATTGTACCGCTCGACCCTCGCTCGACACTTGGCTCGAGCGAATTCAGACAAATTTCGGCGCTCGACCTTCGCTCGACATTGCGCTCGAGCGAATGTTCCAGATGACTTAAAACCTAGGGTTTTCATGCGCCTCCTTTGAGTTGTACTATAAATAGAACAGCTTCTCTGCTGTTCTATGTGTGGAGAATCAGAGCAAAAACCCTAAGGGCTTCTAAGATATTTTAGAGCAACCTCTCCCCCACTTGGTTGATTCTCTCTTGGATAAATACATCTCCACCACACTACATTCAACATCAATCTTCAATTGAGTCCATTGGAGTGGACAAGTTCATTGGCCGGAAGAGTCCGGAGCTGCTGGTGATGCAGAGATCGAGAGGTTCTTGTGGGAAGCTATAGAAAGGTCGGAGTTCCGACACATGCGTGTAGAGATCGAGTGGGTCGCTCGTGGTGTTGCAAGCCAAGTTTAGCTACTACAAAGGTTTTGTGAGTGTCTCTAAATTGGTTGTAACAAACTAAATTTTCTATAGTGGATTTGAGGTGGTGTCTTACACCCGGAGTGGTTTTAGATTTTGAAGACTTTCTTCAAATGAGTTTCCACTCCGTGAACAAAATCTTGTGTTGATTATTTGTGTTGTTTATTGCTTTGATTAATTGTTGTTTAACAATTTTTTTAAAAAAAAATCATAAAAATCGGATTACACCTATTCACCCCCCCTCTAGTTGAAGTGTTGTGTAGAACCACTGCTTTTTCAATTGGTATCAGAGCGGGTTCACTCTGCTAGGATTCAGTTCCTGAGTGTGATCCTGTTGTAGTGGTTTAAAATGGATAGGTCTCAATCACTCACAACTCCACCATATTTTGATGGAAACAACTATGCTTATTGGAAAGTTCAAATGGGAGCATTCCTAAAATCTGTGGATGAACGAATGTGGTTTTCCATAACAAATAGTTGGACAGAACCAAAGGTTATTGTTGATGGAGTTCAAACTCTAAAAAGTGTGGAAAACTATACTAGGGATGAGATAAGTGAGTGTGGTTGGAATAGCAAAGGGTTAAATGCGATCTTCATGGCTGTGTCTCAGGAAGAGTTCAAACGGATATCAATGTGTCAAAATTCCAAAGAGGCTTGGGACATCCTTGAGATTACCCATGAAGGTACCAAGGCTGTCAAGAACTCTAAGCTTCAAATGTTGACCACTAGTTTTGAAGAATTGAAAATGAGGGATGATGAAATGTTTGATGACTTTTATGCCAAACTAAATGATATCGTCAACTCTCGCTTTAATATAGGGGACAGAATTCCTGAGAATGGAGTTGTGAGAAAAGTTCTCAGATCCATTTCTGAGAGATTTCGCCCTAAGGTCACGGCTATTGAAGAGAGCAAGGATGTGGATGCTATGAGAATTGAAGAGTTGGTAGGCTCCCTCCAAACCTATGAACATACTCTTCCCTTGGATAAGAAAAACAAGTCCATAGCCCTAAAAGCTATGAGAGAGGAGTTTGATGAATCTTCCGATGAACTTGCCATGAGTGACAAGGAAATAGCTTTTTATGCTAAAAAATTCAGGAAGATGTTTATTAAGAAAAACCCGGGACATGAGAGGAGAAGGTTCAAAGGGTTTAACAGGAGTTCAAGTTCTGAAAACTGAGAAAAGATAAATAAGCGAGATACTGGAGCTGACAAGGACAGTATTCAGTGCCATGAATGTCACGGTTTTGGTCACATTCGATTTGAGTGTGCAAATTATAAGAAAGCAAAAGAGCAAGCTAAGGTTGCTTCCTTGACTGAAAGTGAGTCTGAGTCAAGTGACTCATGACTGAAAGTGAGTCTGAGTCAAGTGACTCACAAGAGAATTCTTCTATGAAGAAAAATCTCAATTACATGGCTTTCACTTCCTCTGTTGTAGGCAAAAGTCATAGTAATGAATCTAGGTTTGAAATTGAGAGCGTTTCTGAAAATGACTCTGTAAATGAAGATGAGTTGCAGGAAATCTATGAGAAATTGTATAAAGAATGTGTGAAATTGAGGAAACTCAATAAAGCACATATTGAGGAAATAGATTCATGCAAAAGAGAAAATGAAGAACTCAAAGACAAACTAGGAGAAGCCATTGGTCTAACAGATGAGTTACAAAAAAGGAATGTGACGTTGGAAGATAAAGTGACAACTCATGAAAGTGAGCTGATTTTGTTAAATACTAAGTTGCAGAAATTCTCTGTTGGGACAAATTAGCTTGACAAACTCCTAAATTTAGGAAAATCCCCTGGTGATAAGAGTGGTCTAGGCTACTGTGAAGAGAATCCTGATGCTCCTTCAACCTCGAAAGTCTCATATAAAAATGCAAGAAAAACAATGTTTGTTCCTGCAATGACTGAGAATAGGAAGACTCATCCAGTTGGAAAGGGTAAGAAGCCTGTGCAAATGCAAAAATCTGCTCCACCTCCCAAAAGATAAAAAGCTCGCAACCCGAGCCCCATATGTCATCATTGCGAACAGATTAGCCATATTAGACCAAACTGCTTTAAATTAATGAGACACTTTGTGCATGCTCCTACTTTTGTTAATAATAGAGCTGCTTATCCTTCTAGGAGGGATAAGAATCTCATTAATGGCTCTATGAATGTCTCAACTTTCTTGAGACGGAGAGTTCACAAAGCAAGCCCCGTGTGTCACCATTGTGGTAAGATTGGTCACATCCGACCAAATTGTTTTGAGCTAAGGAGGCAAATTAAGAGAATTGAAAAGCCCTACTCAAGAAAAGGGGTACCAAGGTGGATCGTCAAAAAGGGGAAGACGCAAGCCACACATGGTTTTTGTGCTGTAGACTAATAGTCATGCATTACATACTTACATGCATTTTTGTTTTATTTTGTTGTTGGTGTTTATTTTGTGTTAGTTAGTTGTCTAATTTCCTTGTCGTTGTTTGCTGTCCGTACTGCACTCCATGATTGTGCTATATAATGGTGGGGCTGTTAATTCTATAATCTAAGGGCATGCATCTTTTGAGTTTTGTATCATATACTTATGGTTCACAAAGGTTTGAAACATGAGTATTTTGTGTAATTTATGACTAGCATCACACACTTCACTCCTGGCTCAGTTAATTGACATTTCGCCACTTGTGAGTATTGGGGAGTCAATCAAAGGTGGTAGGAAGCTCTACTTGCACACAGAATTGACCACGGGCTAGATGACCTTATCATGATTCTCTTGTGCAAAAATATGGCACATAAAAAGGAAAAGAAAAAGTGATGTTGGTAAAATAAAAAAAAATATAAAAAAATATAAAAAAAGGGGGTGAAAAACAGAATAAGTTTTCTGTTTCTTGAACATGCTGAAACAAGTACTCAAACAGAAGGATTTAGGTTCTAGCAGCATTGGGTTTGACTTTTTGTGTCTTGGAAGAGCTTTCCAAGCATTTATGATTTCTTGTTCAGCCTAACCCCGCTCACGCTTATCGGTTGAAATTTCTTGATTGAGCAAGGACCAGTTAAACACGCATGTCTACATTACTTAAGATACTTTGTTTTTACCTGCGTGTTTTGTGAGAATATGATGCTTCTCTTCATTTGATATGTATTCTTGGGTTGAAAATTGGCTTCCCTAGTGTTTGTCAAAGTCATGTGAGTCTTGTGAGTGGTGTGTGTTTCAAAACTGGGCAAAATTGCAAAATCTAGAGGTCTCGCTCAACTCCGCTCGAGCGAACTTCGCTTGACAGTTTGCTCGAGGGTTTAAGTTCGCTTGAGCGAATATCTGGTATAAAGCCAGCGCCGCTCGAGCTCAACGCACAGTTTTTCCCCAAACTTTCTCCCGTGCGTTTCTTCTCTCCCTCACTCAAATCTCTTCATTTTCAACCGGTTTTCTCTTCCGAAATTATTCCAAATCAAGGTAAAAGCATTTCTCTTGAGTAATATTTCGGATTCTTGCATTGTTTTTTGGTTTTTCTTGGTTATTTCCGTGGTTTCGGTTTGGGTCTATTTGTAGTTTTTTTCTTGAAAAATCTCCATTGTTTTGGGTTGATTGAAACTCCTATGGAGTTGTGTTGGTTGTTTGGTTGTATTTAGGAGGTTTTTGAACCTCCCATGGAGTGTTGCTCGATTTTCTCACTTGGATGCACTCCAACTGTTTGATGAAATGCCTCAATGAAATATGTTTACTCTTTTTCATCATGCATTGGCATAGCATTGTTCATATACCTATTTCATGCATATCCTAGTGTTGGGTAGTCATTTGACTTGGAATTGCATTGGGTTTGAAGGGTTTTAGGTTAGAAAGGGCATGGGTCGTGTATTAAGTTCAAAATTCCCAACCTTGACTTAGTTGGGATTACCAAAATGGTTTTTGTCTCTTTTTCATGAGCATGGTTGGTTGGCATTGTTGTTTTTATCATGGTTGGCATGATTGACTTTGTCGTGTTAACATGTTCACCCCATGGTTAGGCATGATTGGCATTGTTGTCTTCTCATGGTCAGGATTGGCATGAGGTTTATCATCATCATGTATTAGACATATTAGCCATGCATTCATCAGGTCGTCCCATCATCTTTAGCCTTGTCTAACGTCACTGACTCTGTCTACAGCCAAAAACCATGCATCGACGTGTTCGTCCTCGCCACAACCCCTCTGCACCCGCTCACGCTCATTTCCATAGTGCACAAGCTCAGGAGCTGTATACTCAGAATTTCTCTCAACGTACCCCTATAGTTGAGCGTGATGTCTCTCTAGGTGAGCTTTCTGAGACCATAATCCCTCATATTTTTGAGTCTCGCCAGTGGCAGGCCTTGATCACTCGTCATCCCACTCCTTCTGTGGAGATGGTTCAGGAGTTTTACTACAACATACGGGGTATTTCCATTGATGACTCTTTTGACGTGAGTCTCCGGAACATTACCTTCCGGGTGACTCCAGGCATGATAGCAAACTTGCTGAATGCCCCTCGTGTGCCTTATCCAGACTATCCTTATACACAGACATCTCCTCATACTCCACAAGCTATTGCTAGCTGTCTTTGTGGTGGAATCAGTCATTGGCAAGGGAAGAGCCCTCTCCAAACTATTCTTTTTACGCCCGACAATCTCATTCTGAGTAGGATTGTTCTTACAAATCTATATCCTACGGGTCATCAGAGTGACGTGGGTCTTGACCGCGCCATTCTTCTGTATGCCTTGATCAATGATGTCCCTCTTGATCTAGGGTCTCTTCTCTATCGGGTCATTATTGAGACTTTTAAGTCCTCCAAGAAACGGACTGGCTTGCCGTTTGCATGTCTCATCACCCGAATCGCACTTTCCCAGTCGGTTGCCTTTCTACCACAAGAGCCTAGAATAGCTCTTAAGGCTCCCATAGGTCGTAGGACGGTGCAACTCAGTCGTGCTCACACCACCCCGCATCCTATCCGTGTTGAGCATCCTCCCGCACCTTCCTCTCAGCCTTCGAGTTCTCGGCCTTCGAGCTCTCAGCCCTCCAGCTCTCGGCCATCCACTTCTCAGCCGTCTGGCTCGGCCCCCTCCCCTTCGGCACCCGGCTCGACCGAGCCTTTTCAATATGGCCCTATTAGCTAAACAAGGATGGAGACTTGTTCATTATCCAAATTCCCTTGTAGCTGCTGTGTATAAAGAAAAATACTATAGGAATGGTTCCTTCCTAGAGGCAAAGTTAAGCCCGAGGCCTTCTCTGATTTGGAGAGGTTTAAAGGAGACAAGTGGCCTGTTAAAGGAGGGGTTAAGATGGAGAGTGGGGAATGGGAAACAAATACAGATATGGGGTCAGAAATGGTTGACCAAACCATCTTCTTACTCTGTCCAATCTCCCATCACTGTGTTGGATAAAGAATCTAAAGTAGAGGAACTGTTTGCAGGCCAGAAAGGGGAATGGAATGCAGATTTGGTGAATCAGATTTTTGACAAAAAAGAAGCAGAAATGATCCTTAGTATGCCGCTCAGCAAGAATAACCTGGAAGACAAGCTTATATGGGGGCCTTCTACCAAAGGTACATTCACAGTAAGGAGTGCTTATTACTTACAAGTGGAAAGGTTGAGAACAAGCAAATGGGAGACTTCGAGGCATGGTGAGACAGATGATAGGTGGGGGAGCATTTGGAGTTTGGAAGTGCCTAATGTAGTGAAGGTTTTCTTGTGGAAGGCAGGTAATGATTTGCTACCTACAAAGCTAAACCTTTTCAAGAAAAAGATTGTTCAAGATTCCAGATGTCCAATTTGCTATGCAGAAGAGGAAACAATGATGCATACTTTATGGGAATGTGTTGCAGCAAATTATGTATGGGGAGATAAGCAAAGTCATGTGAAAAAATGGAAGAGGACAGGTAGGCATTTCCTGGAGTTATGGGAGGTTTTCATGGAAAGTTTAAATAAGAATCAATTGGAAGAAGTGGCTGTGGTGCTAAGGAAGGTTTGGTTGAGAAGAAATGAAGCCATTTTCGAAAAGAAGTTCAGTTGTCCAAAGAAGTTGTTGCATGCTGCAAAAGAGGGATTGATGGAATTTCATAAGACAACACAGGAACAGAAAAGGGTGTTTAATGCAGAAAGACAGGTCGGGGGTGTAGTAGACAGATCTAAGTGGGTGAAAACTGGTGCAAATGTCATAAAAGTTAATTGGGCTGCTTCTTTGGATGTAAAAAAGAGAGTGATGGGAATTGGTGTCATTTGTAGAGATGAGGAAGGGGAAGTTCTGGTGGCAGCCTGTGACAGAAAAGAAATGGTTATCAAACCAGACATAGCTGAATGTTTTGCTCTATGGAAAGCTTTGGAAATAAGCAGGGATCTTGATTTTCAGAAGGTTATTTTTGAAGGTGATGCCAAATCCATTATTTTGGCTATAGAAAGTGAAGAAGAGGTGCTGAACAGCTATGACCCATTGATTAATGATATCAGACAAGTGTTTAGAAACATATGTGAATGGCATTTACAATTTGTTTATAGAGAAAGTAATACAGTTGCTCATTCTTTAGCAAATAAAGCATTATTTTTGGGGGGTGAAACAATTTGGGTGGAAGAAGTCCTTGACTTCATTGTTCAAAGTTTGTCAAGAGATAAAGGTTGTAATGACTTGAGTGATACTTAATGATATACAGGTTTCTTTTAAAAAAAAAAGAATTGGCCTATTTATAGTTTAATATGGCCTATGTAATAAAGGAAATAAAATCAATACTTAAATGCAAAATATTGATCTGATCTAAAATATTGACATGCAGAATTAATATAATTACCATAAAATTATAATAATCATAGACAAATACTAATAAATGGTGGTATCTCGTATATTGTATTCACCGAAAAAAAGAGCTTTCAAATACTGTATCATATACCCCATGCAGCTCCTTCGTTCCATACCGGAATTGGGATACATACTAAAGGCGGGTTATTCGCTGGATATTTTTTGATTACAGAATTGAATTGGGTTGGGTTGGGTTGGGCTCAATCGTAATGTTTTTGGGGCTTTTGGTAGTGTACTATTGATGAAAACCCGTTGTAGATGGGCGGACTTGGGCCAAACTTTCAAGCCCTTGAGGTTTCGATTCCTAAACCGCACAACTGCTGTCATTGAATGCATGACGCCCTTTGATGTGAATTAAAATTTAAGACGCTCAGAAATTTGCTTTATTTTTTCAAAATTAATTCAGCTTGATGCTCTAATGGCATATAATTCAGTTTTTCAAATAAAAAATTTGAGTTCGAAACCCCTCACTCCCTTATAATTCAGTCATCAGATTGAATTCAGCGGCTCTAGTACTCTTTACGATGTAGTAAGCAGTGGTAATTAGCTTGTTCAGTACTATACATCTTTACTCTTTTTTATTCTTTTTGCCTATCTGGCTACGATCCCAATTCTCTTCCATTCAATCTCTCTCACTACAAATTAGCATTAATTCCCATTATTTAAATTTTCTCATATCAAAATAAGTCATGACTGTATTATATAAAAATTTACTTAACAGGAGGATATCAACACGATTAGTTAAAACACAATCATCATATCGGTACTGTTTAAGAATAAAAATAATAAAGCAGTGTTCGTTTTATCACATACTTAGGCTAATAAGCAATCGAATCTCTAATATATTCGAGCCTTTATTTATGTACAGTAAATCTGCATCCATCATGAACATGGCCAACTTTTTCTCAAAAGTCTAAACGATGGATTCATATTAAGTTTGAAAAAAAAAATCAATCAAGAAGCTTATAAAATTTAGTTGATTAAGATTGAATACAGACAGAGATCATGAAGGTGCATGTCGGCATACAAAAAATGTCTTCATTTCGAACTAGGAATCCTTCCCATTGTCGGAGTATCGGTAATTCAATAAGAAAATTAAGAAGAAAGAATAAGTTTTTGGTGAAAAAGTGGGACCACAGGCAAATTTCATCAATATCTTAATTATCTAGCGAGACTACGTACGTAAACGCGAAGTCTGAGTCACGACTCACGTTGTCTTTTCTAGTTTTCTTCATTACGGCAGCCGGCGGGGCCGATTTTTACTCTAAGCGAATTAGAAAGGTGACTGAGATCTTGAAGGAAAATGATTATAGTTGCATTATTGAATCCATAAACATAAATGATTGTATAAAAAAATGAATTATCTTTCTAGAACTTCAACACTAATTCATGAAAGGATAGGAAAATATTGAGCAAACAGTGTTAATTAATATAATGTAGATGTTATGATATTGATGATCCTTGTTATTGACAAAATGCGTGGCCTTTTAAGATTCTATCAGCCAAAGTTGTATATATCTTTTTAATTTATAGTCAAGCGGCCTGCATGATTCAGACCTAATACGGCCTCTAGTTGATCATCTGCTATTCCAAAAGTCAAAATATTCCTTTATGACCATGACATGAATGAAAAGATCAATTGGGCATATATACAAGTAATATTTGGTTGAGTACTAATGAAATTAATATTCCCGAGTCAGCTTTCCCAAGCCCCAACCCATGACTACTTGCTACAAGCATTACAAGAAAATTGGATGGTTATTATCATTTATTTTCTATAAAGATGATTATATTTTGTTAAAACAGACTCATTTTAATAAGATATCGTCGTCTTTACAGGAAATAAGTGACAAAATAACAGCCTAATTTTTTTATAGTGAAGGGAGAGAGTGAGAGAGGGAGGAAGACAAAAATAAAAGGGAAGTGGGTCCATACGTCCATTTATACGAATACAAAAACGTCAAAACGCACAAAGCTCCCGTGACGTGCAAAATTTGCCATGCGCGATAAGGATCAGTTGTGGCAACGTGCTTCATGCTACCAGCCCACAATTGTATCACTTTCGAGCAGTAATCTAACAAACAAGAAATCTCCGCTTGCACACTTGAGTAGTGACTGACGTACGACTAATTAGCCATCAAGCAAAAATCATTCAGATTAAAAATGACTATGTATTTATATTTTATAAGATGGGTGCGTGATCTACTATTTATATGTTTGTGAATTGCGATATTAATTGGATGGCATAAAGATTTATTTGATTTAATTAACACCAATTGATTTGAAGTGGATTGGCAGCTCAAAATGGGATAAGTGGTATGATCAGGGTAATTACATAATATTATAAGCTTGAGCTACGTGAGTGTCATTACAAGAAAAATAAATTTTTGTGATTAATTTTTTGTAACGAAAAGACTATTCGCAACTAAAAGATTATTCGCAAATTGGTTACAAATAATATTTTCGTTACAATAAACTATTCACAAAAATCAATTTTTCTTATAGTGCATTATCGCGAATTAAGGAGCTAAGATTGTTTGAATGTGTTTACGTACAACAACATCATTTCCTACGACCACTCAAAATATGGGCCTAGCTATAATATGCAATGTCAAATGCTACAAAAGAATCGAATGCGTTTTTTACAAGCAGTTGATTTGGATAAAGAGGTAATTTCAGATGATCTGAGTTGATATATATGTAAATAGTAACATTTTTAGGATCTGATGTATTTAAATATAAATAAATTGAGATATATATTTAAATGTATAAAATAGGTTGAGATGAATTTTTAACTTTTTTTTTTTTTTAATAAAAAGTTAAAAAAAATAATGGCTTCCACCGTTGATTGGTTTGGAATGACTTAAACTAGCTAAAATCAACCAAACGTAGCTAATCCAATAAATTAAATCACGTTAAACTCGATGTTGAATGATTTTGATTTTTCTTTTGGAAAATGATGTACCGACATCAATTTACATAAAAGTTGTGACGCCCCCAAATTTCGCTTGGGATTGAACGGACATTTGAAGCGTCGAGACATGCAACACAAGGTTACCTGCCCCCGTTCATGACATATAAGATGCAATGTTCCTAACATGCATCTAGCATTATGCAATATTCGCAGCGGATAATTTTTTTTTTCTTTAGCAATACTATGCACCAAACTAAAAATATCCCAAATACTTGAAACATATTTCATACATAAAGGCATACTAAAAAGCCGTGATCACCACACTAGTCCAAAATGGTTGTGATCAAAAGAATACTTGAGATACAACTCCAAAAGTACAAGTAGTAACCTAAGTTAAATACTATGCCATCATCAACATCGCACCGTGGCCTAGTCGACCGTGTTCAGTTGGTCAGATTCCAATTCTTCTTCGGGTCCTGTAACAAGATCTACCATTCGGGGGGAATGGTAGTTGGGACTACCACAGTGAGATTTGATTACAAATCTCAGTAAGTTAACATAAAACTCACACACAGGTTAAAGATGCATGCATGGCAGTAAAAGCATAAATGCATAAGTATAGTCGTACATAAGCATAGCATAACTTGACATATAGCATGACATAACCAGAACTTAAACGTGAACTGAACTTGACTTAACATGGCATGAACTTAAGCTTAAAACATAACATGAACAAACAACATAACATGAACGTGAAACATAACATGGACTTGAAATATAGCATGAACGTAAACATGCATAACATAAATAAGAACTTGAAAATAACATAAACTTGAACATAACATGACATAAACGTGAACTTGAGACATAATGTGAACGTGAACATAACATAATATGAACGTGAACTTGGAACATAACATGAACATGAACATAACATGTATGTGAGCATAACATAACATGAACTTGATCTGCAACTTGACTTATCATGTATTTGATCTGAAACTGGACTTAACATAAACTTGGAATATTATTCAATTGTCTTGATTAATAACGTGCGTTAATACGTACTCCACAGTTGTTGTGGCCCCACGTATTCAAGTAACATAAAATATAATACGTACTCCACAGTTGTTGTGGCCCCACGTATTCTACGTGTCACAATTGCTGTGTCTCACGTAGTGTATGCTCCACAGTTGTTGTGGCCCCATACTTCATGCTCCACAGTTGTTGTGGCCCCATGAATACACATAACATAAAATATAATACGTACTCCACAGTTGTTGTGGCCCCACGCATTATAAGTAACATAAAATATAATACGTACTCCACAGTTGTTGTGGCCCCACGCATTATAAGTAACATAAAATATAATACGTACTCCACAGTTGTTGTGGCCCCACGCATTATAAGTAACATAAAATATAATACGTACTCCACAGTTGTTGTGGCCCCACGCATTTAGTAACTAAATTAATACGTACTCCACAGTTGTTGTGGCCCCACGCATTATAGTAACATAAAATATAATACGTACTCCACAGTTGTTGTGGCCCCACGCATTATAAGTAACATAAAATATAATACGTACTCCACAGTTGTTGTGGCCCCACGCATTATAAGTAACATAAAATATAATACGTACTCCACAGTTGTTGTGGCCCCACGCATTATAAGTAACATAAAATATAATACGTACTCCACAGTTGTTGTGGCCCCACGCATTATAAGTAACATAAAATATAATACGTACTCCACAGTTGTTGTGGCCCCACGCATTATAAGTAACATAAAATATAATACGTACTCCACAGTTGTTGTGGCCCCACGTATTATACGTAACATAACATGTCTTATCTTTCTTAATGCATGAGATATTATTTAATATCATATACTTTTCTAACATGGCGTATACTTGTAAATGGCACAATATGATTTAATCATAAACATTTCATGGCATACATGTATCATATGGCATACTTAATATGGTATACTTATAACATACAGCATTGTATGACAGAAAAGATTGTGTAACAAATAAATATTCATGAGAGATTAAATCATACGTAACAGATAAACATGTAATGACATAGCATGACATGGCATATACGATAACATACATACATAAATTGTAGTTCCCTTACCCATCACACATACACAATAAACTGATAGTAAGTTAGAGGCTAACTTACCTCGATCGTCGCGTTCTATGAGAATAGAGCGCGAAACACGAGGAACTGCACAACAGCTGGAAGAGGAACACTCAAGTCCTTAAGATTTTCAATTCTGAATTTAATTGCCATATTATGAGCACTTGCAACACCACGGGCAACTTGAGGTTTCACTATACTCGGAAGAGATAATTTGACTTCAGAAAGCCTTTGCACTAAATCAAGTTCATTAAAAATTATCAATAACAACCAAACAAACAACTCATTTCTCAATCCATATACTCTTAGCCATAGTCAACCACAAGATGACACCCGTCACCCCGGACTATAATCCATATCATCACTGCTTCGGGACACTGTCATACAGTTTCCCAACACTACACCATACGCTCTACACTTCTCTGTTACGCCATCCAACCCTTCGTGACACGCCATCCGGTGTTGCACGACTTAGTACAGAGTACACTCACGTGAACTCTCTTCCATCCACACTACAACACACATCACTACGATACACGCCTCACGGTGCATCGCTACGCGACACGGAGTAAGCGCTACGCGTACTTCCTTCGCTACAACACTCATCATCAAGATGCACATCACACGATGCATCGCCATACAACATGGAGTACACTACATGCGTACTCCCTTCCTTCTACGCCACACATCACTACAGCGCACGTCGCGCGGCGCGTCGCTGCATTACACAGAATACGCTACACGCGTACTCTCCTCACACTACACGCCGTATCACAACTACGGCATCCATCTCACGCCCATACTTCACAGCACAGTCCACAAAACTACAAAATCAAGCCCAACACTTCACAACCACACTTCGTTTCACAACTACGCAGCGAACTCCACAAACACTAACTACACAGTCTACAGCCAACCAAATCAACTATGTTAAACATAAATAACTAAAGATAGAGGGTTATACCATCGACGGGATAACCCGTGCGTCGCTCGCTGCTCGTCACGAACATGCGTCGGAGGAGCGTACGTGGCGGTAACACCGCGTACGGTGGCTGTCCACCACATAAAGTGGTAGTTTGGGGCTGAGAAAAGCTAAGCGTGGCCTTGGAAGGCTCATGGTCGCCTTGTGGTGGTCAAAGGTGGCGGAGCACGGCGGCATCACGCCGTGAACAGTAAAACCGAACGGTGGGAGGAGACGCGAGGTAGCGAAATGCCATAGAACTTCATGGCAAGCTAGGGAAAGGTAGATGAACATGTGGTGGAGCTGTGGTGGCGAGGTGGTGGTCGGACGGTGGCTGACGGCGGCGGATCGGCCGTTTGAAGCCATTTTCGGCCTTGGAGAGTGAGAGAGAGTGAGAGCTCTACAAAGCTCCGTTGGCCATGAAATTTCTTGGAGAGTTTCATGAGGATGAGAGGAACAAGATGGTGGTGGTGAAACACCACGGGTGGCCGTGTACGGCGGCGCACGGTGGTGCAACCGAACGGGTGTTTTGAGAAACCCATATGAGAAAGAGTGAGAGTTAGGGAAAAAGAAAGACATGGGGAGGAAGCCCTTGATGTGGTGAATCCAATGGTGGTGCTTGGTGGCTGATTTGGCCGTGTATGGTGGTCCAAAATGGTGAAAAAGCTTTAAAGACCCATTTGTTTGGAGGCGAGAGTGGTGGCTAACGGTGGCTCGGATGGAGGTGAAACTTGGTGGGGATGTTCACCGGTGAGAAGGGAAGAAATCTGGGTGGGTGGTGTAGGCCACGCCTGTGACGCCCCCAAATTCCGCTTGGGATTGAACGGACATTTGAAGCGTCGAGACATGCAACACAAGGTTACCTGCCCCCGTTCATGACATATAAGATGCAATGTTCCTAACATGCATCTAGCATTATGCAATATTCGCAGCGGATAATTTTTTTCTTTAGCAATACTATGCACCAAACTAAAAATATCCAAATACTTGAAACATATTTC
This sequence comes from Carya cathayensis, assembly GCA_011037825.1. Classification (NCBI taxonomy): domain Eukaryota; kingdom Viridiplantae; phylum Streptophyta; class Magnoliopsida; order Fagales; family Juglandaceae; genus Carya; species Carya cathayensis. The sequence continues at coordinate 243,828 of QGSO01000247.1, read as the reverse complement.
ATACATAAAGGCATACTAAAAAGCCGTGATCACCACACTAGTCTAAAATGGTTGTGATCAAAAGAATACTTGAGATACAACTCCAAAAGTACAAGTATTAACCTGAGTTAAATACTATACCATCATCAACATCGCACCGTGGCCTAGTTGACCGTATTCAGTTGGTCAGATTCCAATTCTTCTTCGGGTCCTGTAACAAGATCTACCATTCGGGGGGAATGGTAGTTGGGACTACCACAGTGAGATTTGATTACAAATCTCAGTAAGTTAACATAAAACTCACACACAGGTTAAAAATGCATGCATGGCAGTAAAAGCATAAATGCATAATTATAGTCATACATAAACATAGTATAACTTGACATATAGCATGACTTAACCAGAACTTAAACGTGAACTGAACTTGACTTAACATGGCATAAACTTAAGCTTAAAACATAACATGAACAAACAACATAACATGAACGTGAAACATAACATGGACTTGAAATATAGCATGAACAGTAAACATGCATAACATAAATAAGAACTTGAAAATAACATAAACTTGAACATAACATGACATGAACATAACATGTACGTGAGCATAACATAACATGGACTTGATCTAAAACTTGACTTATCATGTATTTGATCTGAAACTGGACTTAACATAAACTTGGAATATTATTCAATTGTCTTGATTAATAACGTGCGTTAATACGTACTCCACAGTTGTTGTGGCCCCACGTATTCAAGTAACATAAAACATAATACGTACTCCACAGTTGTTGTGGCCCCACGTATTCTACATGTCACAATTGCTGTGTCTCATGTAGTGTATGCTCCACAGTTGTTGTGGCCCCATACTTCATGCTCCACAGTTGTTGTGGCCCCATGAATACACATAACATAAAATATAATACGTACTCCACAGTTGTTGTGGCCCCACGTATTATACGTAACATAACATGTCTTATCTTTCTTAATGCATGAGATATTATTTAATATCATATACTTTTCTAACATGGCGTATACTTGTAAATGGCACAATATGATTTAATCATAAACATTTCAAGGCATACATGTATCAGATGACATACTTAACATGGCATAAACGATAACATACATACATAAATTGTAGTTCCCTTACCCATCACACATACACAATAAACTGATAGTAAGTTAGAGGCTAACTTACCTCGATCGTCGCGTTCTATGAGAATAGAGCGCGAAACACGAGGAACTGCACAACAGCTGGAAGAGGAACACTCAAGTCCTTAAGATTTTCACTTCTGAACTCAATTGTCATATTATGAGCACTTGCAACACCACGGCAACTTGAGGTTTCACTATACCCAGAAGAGATAATTTGACTTCAGAAAGCCTTTGCACTAAAACAAGTTCATTAAAATTATCAATAATAACCAAACAAACAATTCCTTTCTCAATCCATATACTCTTAGCCATAGTCAACCACAAGATGACACCAGTCACCCCGGACTATAATCCATAACACCACTGCTTCGGGACACTGTCATACAGTTTCCCAACACTACACCATACGCTCTACACTTCTCTGTTACGCCATCCAACCCTTCGTGACACGTCATCCGGTGTTTCACGACTTAATACAGAGTACACTCACGTGAACTCTCTTCCATCCACACTGCAAAACCCATCACTGCGATACACGTCTCACGGTGCATCGCTACGCGACACGGAGTACGCGCTACGCGTACTTCCTTCGCTACAACACTCATCAACACGATGCACATCACACATGCATCGCCATACAACACGGAGTACACTACATGCGTACTCCCTTCCTTCTACGACACACATCACTACAGCGCACGTCGCGCGGCGCGTCGCTGCATTACACAGAATACGCTACACACGTATTCTGTGGTAGTTTGGGCTTGAGAAAGGCTAGGCGTGGCCTTGGAAGGTTCATGGTCGCCTTGTGATGGTCAAAGGTGGCGGAGCACGGCGGCGTCACGCCGTGAACAGTAAATCCGAACGGTGAGCGGAAACGCGAGGTAGCGAAAATTCATAGAACTTCATGGCAAGCTAGGGATAGGTAGATGAACATGTGGTGGAGCTGTGGTAGCGAGGTGGTGGTCGGACGGTGGCTAACGGCGGCGGATCGGCCGTTTGAAACCATTTTTGGCCTTGGAGAGTGTAGGAGAGTGAGGGCTCTACGAAGCTCCGTTGGTCATGAAATTTCTTGGGAGAGGTTCATGAGGATGAGAGGAACAAGATGGTGGTGGTGAAACACCACGGGTGGCCGTGTACGGCGGCGCACGGTGGTGCAACCGAACGGGTGTTTTGAGAAACCCATATGAAAAAAATGAGAGTTTGGGAAAAAGAAAGACATGGGGAGGAAGCCCTTGATGAGGTGAGTCCATTGGTGGTGCTTGGTGGCTGATTTGGCCACGTATGGTGGTCCAAAAATGTGAAAAACCCTTAGAGACCCATTTGTTGGAGGCGAGAGTGGTGGCTAACGGTGGCTCGGATGGAGGTGAAACTTGGTTGGGATGTTCACCGGTGAGAGGGGAAGAAATCTGGGTGGGTGGTGTAGTCCACGCCGCCGGCGAGCGGCGGTTCTGGGCGGAGAAAGAAATCGGCAACAGGGGAGAAAACAGGGCAGGGGCAGCAACTTCCGGGGGCTCTCGGCGACTAACGGCTGGTCCGATGGCTCTGAAAATTGGTGTGTATGAACTATGGTGAAAGGGGAAGAGAATGGCGGGGGTGGTGTACGACACCTCCACCGGACGGCGGAGAAACGGGCGGTCAAAGGGGCGGCGACGGTAATGAGACAAGAAGGAAGAGCACGGGAAGAGAGAGAGAATTGGTGGCCGGCGTTGCACACCTCCGAGTGCAGATGTGTTCGCCGGTGAGGGAGGGACATGCCGGAGGTGGAGGTGAGGCACGGCGGCCGGAGGTGGCGCCGGTAGGAAGCTAGAACCGATCAGCTATGGTGGAAGGGTGTAAGTCGACCATGGAGAGAAGGAGAGGAAAGAGAAGGAAAAAAAAAAGAAAAATGAAGGAAAAAGGGTAGGAGCCTAGGTAATAAACTTCAATCCTACGTTTTGGGATCCTCAAATAATTCAACGGTGAATTAAAACACTGATTAAAAACGCGTAAATGTTTTATTTTAAATAAAACACCACGATGAATTAAGGTAGAATATTATTTTATAAACTAAAATTTATAAAATAATATTTCCTCATCATTATATAAAATGATAAAGTACCGTTAATTAATCGAAGATGATAAAACCAATTAATTTAAATAAGAGTTTTCAACGTAAAATTAAACATCTTAATATCTTAAAACAACTAAAATATTTAATCTAAGTAATTATCCACAATTATAATATTTTCAGAGCTCATTAAATTATTATAATTGTGCTACTTTAAAAACAAGCTTATCTAATACTTTGAAATTCGATGGATAAGATCCGGGAAAACGCCATCGAGGTACAACGCTTAGGATAAAATTGTTCATGATTTTACAGCTGTCGGTGAAGAACAAATTACGTGATTTACGGAAAAGATAATCTATACGCGTGATTCCAGATGAGGGTAAAGACGAGAGAGATGTGATTGCTGTCGGGAAAGAATCCAAAACTGATTATTTTAGCGGGCTGTTACGCCGCCGGCGAGCGGGGGTTCTGGGCGGAGAAAGAAATCGGCAACAGGGGAGAAAACAGGGCAGGGGCAGCAACTTCCGGGGGCTCGTGGCGAGCTAACGGCTGGTCCGATGAGCTCTGAAAATTGGTGGGGATGAACTTTGGTGGGATGGGAAGAGAATGGCGGGGGTGGTGTACGACACCTCCACCGGACGGTGGAGAAATGGGCGGTCAAAGGGGCGGCGACGGTAAGGAGAAATGGGGAAGGGAAGAGCATGGGGAGAGAGAGAAAGAGAGGAAAGAGAGAGAGAAGAAAAAGGAAAAAGGAAAAAGTGAAGGGAAAAGGGTAGGGGCCTAGGTAATTAACTTCAATCCTACTTTTCGGGATCCTCAAATAAACCAACGATGAGTTAAAACACTGATTTAAAAACGCCTAAGTGTTTTATTTTAAATAAAACACTTAAATAAAACACTACGAGTAATTAAGGTAGAATATCATTTTATAAACTAAAGTTTATAAAATAATATTTCTTCATCATTATTAAAATAATAAAGTATCTTTAATCACTCAAAGAAGATAAAACCATTTAATTTAAATAAGAGTTTTCAACGTAAAAATAAACCTCTTAATATCTTAAAACAACTAAAATATTTAATCTAAGTAATTATCTACAATTATAATATTTTCAGAACTCATTAAATTATTATAATTGTGCTAGTTTAAAAAAAACAAGTTTATCTAATAATTTGAAATTCGGTGGATAAGATCCGGAATACGCCATCGAGGTACAACGCTTAGGATAATTCTGTTCATGATTTTACAATTGTCGGTGAAGAACAAATTACGTGTTTTACGAGAAACGATAAATTATGCACGTGATTTCGGGTGAGGATAGAGACGAGAGAGATAGTGATTGCTGTCGGGAAAGAATCCAAAACTGATTGCCATGCTGTCAATATGTGTGAAAAAGAAAGAGAAGGGTGAGGAGATAAGACTAAATTTTAGCAGGCTGTTACAAAAGTCCTAGGCGGCATTAATTTTATCTTTAATCTTTTTCTTTTTCTCACACAAGGGGCTAAGGTTGTAAGAAGGCGCTAGATCTAGAACCTCAAACCCACGCCACACGAGAGTTCACCTCGTCTCCCCCAAAAATATTAAGGAAAAATTGATAGGGTTACAATTTTTCTATTACTTATTTACTACTTTTTTTATTTAATTTTTTATTTTTATTTTTTAATTTTACTTAATGATTAAAAAAGTGATTATTAATAAAATTATATATATATTTTAATTTTTTCTTAATGATTGAGGATGTTAAAAAAAACTTCAAATCATTTATAAGTAGTAAATGAGTAGTAATAGGGTAACAACTACTACCCTATGACTACCCAAATATCACTATCCACAACGGTGCGCTCAACAAAGATTACACTAAATAGTCTTTGTTGCCAAAGCTTCCAACAACAAAAATGGTCTCTGTTACCAAAACTTTCATGACAGAGCACAATCACAAGGTGCGGTCAACAGAACTCACACTAAATATCTTCACTGTCCTTACACAAATTATGCTAAAGAAATTCTCAAAAAAAAAAAAAAACTAGATCAACCGAAAGGGTATGTGTTAGATACAAGCACATCTTATATCTAGTCTAATAGGGTAAACTCGTGGTTTGGTTAGGTTAGGATTATGTGAGTATAACTATAATTCTTTCTCAAAAAAGGATAAGAAACTTTTTTGAATCTTTTTGTGCGTGGAAAATAATTTTTTTCTCCTTTTATATAGAATATGGGTATGTTATGGAGTTTGGCTGGGAACTCAATGGCATGGGATTGAGTTTGTTCTCCTCCAACAACTCAAAGTCGGATCATGAGAGAGAGAAGGAATAGTGGGATTGGAGGTCATCAAAGGCCTCATTTAGAACTCTCTAGGACACCAATGTGGATGGTGGTGGAAAGATTCCGGATTTGAAGTTCGAGGTAGATAAGGTGAGGTGGAGTGCGGCATGGATTTGAACGGATTTTATTTTATTTTTTACAATTTTAGACTTTAGTACCCTGCGCCAACCCCTTGCGTGAGAAAAAGATAAGAGGAAAAATGAAAAAAGAATCCTACGTATGACTATTGGTTAATACGTTACGTAAATTGAAGTGGGTATATGATTTTTCTTTTCTTTTTTAGACGTGAGTGGACGGCGGAGGCTAAGGTGAATTAATACCTAAGACGTGAGAGGACGGCTGACGCTAAGACGTGAGTGGGTATATTCGGTTTGGTGAGAATTTTACCTTATTATTACTATTTTATCAAATCTTTTTATAAAATATAATAAATAATTTAATTTTTTTATATTTTAATTTAATCTTTTTAAATCTCACAACAATAATAATATTAAAATATAACATTTTAAGCTTTTATCTAAAACTCAAAATTCTCATCTCTCTCTTCAAGATAAAACGTCGCTAACAAATGGCAGCATGTCATTGGCGTAAAGGTATATAATAAATAAATAAATTTAAAGAATGAGATTAAGATTTGATTTGATTATACAGTTTAAATAAAATAAGATGTTTTGTTAAAAATTAAATAAAATATTTTAATATTAATTTTATTTTAAGATTTTAAAAAATAAACTGTTTATTATATTTTATATAATAATTTAAAAATGTTAAAATAGAAATAATTTAATGAAATGGAAGTTTTATGAGAGGGAGGGAGGGCAGCATCGTCAGTCTGTCATCTAGCTTACGTTATATATTCGTGTGTGTTTGGGTGCACCTGCCCGAGAAAAACACTTGAAGAAGACTGTTGTATCGTTGAATTTCAACTGTGGTGAGATTGGTTGGTATTGACAACTATGATGAAAAGGTAGCCAACTTTAATACATCGTGTCATAGTTAGTGCAAAAGGGCGTCTCAATCCTACAACGAAGATTTATTTTTTTTTAAAAAAAAGGAAATCAAAATTAAGGGACTGCAGATAAAATAGGGTCACGCCTGGTAGAATCGGATCACATATATATGGGCCGCTGTTTCTGACCAACTCAATTATTGTTTTGTTTTTATTTCTGGATCAGCATCTGACCATCTCAAGTACTTGCTTCTAGGGGTGGAAACATGATTTCTAAGGTCCACCATTGGTCGATCCGTTGACCATCCCATTTCCGCGGTTTTAAAATCACTACTTTTTTCAGGTGTTGAGTATCGATCCGGTGAAGGGAGAGAGCTCGACTCATTTCTAATTTTCTACTTTATTTGCAAAGAAACTCTTACACAAATATAATACGAAAACGAGGAGAGAAAAAACAAAAAAAAAAAAAGATCACCAATGTGCTTGAAAACTGATCCAGAAGCACCTTGAATGAAAAATACAGATAACCAACCGGCAATTTCCAAACCAACAACAAATCATTATATAAATATATATCTTTTATATATAAAAGAGCGAATGCTAAAATGAATAGTGAGCACAACATTTCTTCCAATTTTATCCTTCCTCTTTACAGTAATATCCAATTTCATCCTACACAGTAATGCACAGTAAAATGCATAGTAAATATATTAATAAAACATCCTACACAGTAAAATGCACAGTAAATATATTAATAAAACATCCTACACAGTAATGCACAGTAAATATATTAATAAAAAATTCAAAATGCACAGTAAATATAATAATTCGATTCCTACACAGTAATACACAGTAAAATGCACAGTAACTATACAGTTATACACAGTAAAATGCACAGTAAATATATTAATAAAAAATTCAAAATGCACAGTAAATATAATAATTCGATTCCTACACAGTAATACACAGTAAAATGCACAGTAAATATATTAATAAAAAATTCAAAATACACAGTAAATATAATAAAAAATTATATAAATCTTCGATATTTTCCGTTACTACACAGTAACGATGCACAGTAAATATAATAATTCGATTCCTACACAGTAAAAATAATAAAAAATTCGAAATGCACAGTAAAGATAATTATTTCTTCTTCTTTCTTTCTTTTCTCTTCCCGTGCGTTTCTCTTTTCTCTCTCGTGCTTCTTTCTTCGTTTCTCTCTCTCCCCGTGCTCTCCCCTTCTCTTTTCTCCTTCCCGTCGCCCCTACTTCGGCCGGCCATTGCACCCCCGTCCGGTGGAAGTGTCGTACACCACCCGCCCAGTTTTCTTCCCCTCTCACTGGTGAACATCCCCACCAAATTTCACCTCCATCCGAGCCACCGTTAGCCACCTACAGCCCATCTAAGCCGCACGGTTTTCAGCCGTTTCCAGCGCCGTCGCACCACCTCCGCCCACCATCTCTTCACAGCTTCTTCCCCTACAAACAGATCTGAACACATCTATAAAGATATGAAGAGATCTGTTTTTGGTTGATTTTCTTGCATTTATTTTAGATCTGTTTGTAAAAAATTTATTCAATTTTTTTTCCTTTCGTTTGATTTCTATTTTTCAGATCCACAGAACAAATTTCTTTTCTATCTGTGTTCATATGTTTTTTTTTTCTTTTTGATTCAAGTTTTTTCTCTTTCAGACTTTCATCTTCACTTTCTCTTTTTCAGATCTGCTTTTTCTCTTTTTCTATCTGTTTTTATTTTTCAGATCAACACGCAGGTGACCTTTGCTAAGCGGAGGAAAGCTGTACGAGTTTTGCTGCAATTCAAGGTATTCACCAGAACAACAAAACCACTTTTGCACTCTCTAAACCACAAAATGCAAATCAAAACCATCAAAACTGCTTCCTTCTATTTTTATTTCTCTATTTTCTAAGTCATCTTTATTTTATTTTCATCTCCGTGTTTATTTTTTGAAAGAGAAAAAAGGTGATTTTTTTGGGTGTTGAACATGTATTTTTGTTGTTATTGACAGATCTATATCTATTCCTTTAGATCTATTAATTTTCACTTTAAACGTAGAAGTTAATGCAACCCTCATCTGCGCAGAAAAAATAAAATGGAGCACAGAAATTACAGAAATATTATTTTATTATTTTGAAACAAAATTACAGAAATTTGAGGCTCTTCGCCTCAGTCTTCAAACGATCTTGCTCCTCTAAAATATGCGTAGCATCTCTGTCTAAAGGAGTAGGCAATCTAAAAGAAGACTTAAGCATAGATTTTAATTTCCTATTCTCTTGCTTTATTTCTTCTATCTTCATGTTAGACTCGTGAAGAAGGCGCTGAAGGATAGAAATTTTCTCATTGAGTTTGTCCAAATCATAAGGTTTGGATTGTAGTCGCTGAGAAAATGCATAAATAGCTGATGAGTAATGGGTACCTAGATTTACAAGCTCGTAGATAGCTTCAACATCTGACTTATTAGCCAGATCATTATTGTATTGCACTATAGCACCAATAGCGGAAGCAGAAACAGCTGATGAAGAAGGTGTTGAATACCTCATGTATTGGTTACGAGAAGATTGCTGAGCCATTGCAGAGTCAGAATGCAGAAAGAGATTACAGAGTAAGAATGCAGACTAATTACAGAAAAGTAAAGAAGATGGGATGCGAGTGAAGATGAGCTGAATATCTCTTTTATAGAGAAAATTATGAAAGGAAGGACGAAGCACCTCTATTGCTTCACGGCGTCCATCGTGAAGCGTCTCTCTACAAGAGACAAGAGATGTAGTAGACTAGCCTTGCGGCGCCTGACAATTCCAGAAGATCTATAAAAATAATGCGGTGCTTGTCCGGTCTAAAAAGCTGGCCACCGTTTTTGTCTCTCTGGATCTGTGTTTTTCAAGCTCAGCTAAGTCTCTCCGTCTGTCTTTTTTTTTCCATCTGTTTAATTTCTGGCACTTTTTTTCCTCCTTGTTGTGCGATTGATGTATATTAAGTTTCTATTTCTCAGATCCACATAACAATTTTTTTTCCTATCTATGTTCATATGTTTTTTTTTTCTTTTTGATCCAAGTTTTTATTTAATTTTTTATTATACTTTTGTTGTTAAAGAATAAGTTATGAGTAAGCACCTCTTAGTTTTGCAAGATCATGAAGAACTCCTTCTTTCAGCGATTAATCAATCATGTACTCTTTCTAAAATTAATTAGTAATTTTTAGCGATAAGATCAACGCATGACTACGCGTTGATGAAATCTAATTGATGATATTCGTGGGGTCTACAAAAAAGATATGCACGCGTAAGAAGACAGAAGATTTTCCTACGTTAGGTCCCACCTTCCTCAATCAAATTTGGATTCTTGCAATTATAATAACGTCCAAAAGATAAGGTAGCAAAAACCAAAAGCGAATGTTATCACGTTAATTTATGATTAATAAAGTTAAAGATTCCCGCAACAATAATTTAAGATGTAAGTACTATTTAATCATATAGAATGACTCAAAACAAAAGTTTGTGATGCATGGTCCACTTATACAGGGATGGGGGGCGGATAAGGGGTGGCCCCGCCCCGTAAGGGGCAGGTAGCACCCCTAGTATATATATACATGCAGTGGGAGCAATGTTATTTCATACCATATAATAATATAATTCGCTCATTCGTCACTTCAAACATCATCTTCCACGTCTCAAATTCTTGGGCATTATTAATGTTATCCAATCTCTAATTTAATATATATATTAAGCATGCATGATTTTTTCAGAGTAATATATTTTATAGGCTCACGAATCCGTTGATGTATTTACATGTGGACACAACTAGCTCTGCGATGCGATGTCAAACACAAATACCAGTTGAGTGATGTTATTTTTGTCGTTTTTATTTTAAATTCATAAATATTTGGCACCAAATGCCAAATGTGGTGGTGGTTACATAAAAATAATTGACACTATAACCAAAACAAAACAAATGAATCCCCCCTTAATGATATAACAGTGGATTCCAAAGAATGCCTTAGCCTAACAACTTCTTGAATCACCACCACCACCCAAAAATCAAAAAAAAAAAATCCTATCCCTGCACTACAGATATTAGCGGCGTTTCGATATCTATCATTCACACTCGCTCGTCCCTACCATATCCTCTTCATCGTGACTCATATCCTTGTCACCAGTGCCAACCCTATGGTCTCTAAGAAAGTCAAGTCACATCACATGGCCCATGACGTTCTGGGAGGAGGAGGAGGAGGAGGAGAAGGTAATGAACTGTCGGGGCCACTACGCCACCTATATTTTGGGCTAAAAGTGGCATGTGGCAAACTAACTCGAACTCTTATGGGCCTGCCGGTGGCAAAGTCAGCGAAGAAGTTAGAACTTAGAAGAGCTGCCACAACTCCCAAATTGCCACCGTGATGCTGACCGCACCCGCAATGCCGTAGGATCTCAACGCGTGGGCACCCGAGGACGGAGATGCACCGCTGTCGTCTAATGCGCCTTGGTATATCATCGTGCCGTTGATGGACGGCGAGCCTGTATTTGTCGTTGGCGTTGGCGGGGCCTGCCCTTGCGATGACTTTTGGCTGCAAAAGAATAATATAATTATTAATTCTGCAACGGTAAAAAAAAAATAGAAACGTTACTAATCATGCCACCACTCGCAACGATATCTCGGTGAGTGTGTTGGCGAAACTTTACTGGGTTTCGGCCGTTAAGCATGAAAGAAAAAAATCTGGACCGCATCTCTAGGGTATAGTTATAGAGATTCGGCGAACAGTGATGTTTGGGTTTCCATTTTTCTCTTTTCGTAAAAATTTTTTGTATACATACTCTCGAGAAAAAGAATTTCGTAAATGTACCATTTTCACTGTTTCCCTTTAATGACAAAAGAAACTGAGCCAAAACTTAAAGCAAACGCGCTGCGAAGTAATATTTCTTTGAGATATTGTTTGTGGATTTGGATTATTATGGATCGTGAAAAAATTGTCTAATGCTAGGTAGGCTGTTTATGACTTGTGACCAACTTCGATGTTGAAAAAGGGCTAGGTTTTGACATTTGAGCAGCCTCTAGGTGCAACATTTAGCAGGCGGTGTAGATAATGATGGTTAACAATGATTTTTCTGCAAAATGACGTTTCCACACTAAATATGATCCCCATGCCATGCCGAATTTATTGACAGCATGATCAAAACGAGGTCGGCACAGTTAGTGCCATGGCAGACTCTATACAGAGATAGTAGGTCCACCTTATTGCACACCATGCATCTTAAATGCCTCGACCAACAACTTACGAACAAAGAGCGCATATATCTCTATATGTAAAATATATATATACATATTTTTTTTGGTTCTAAATGAAATATTTTAAACCACTCTGTGATTTAAAAATATTAATAGGTATATATATATATAAATAGGTGAAGCTGTTTAAAACATGTTATGTCAAAATGATATGATTTAGTAATATTATATATCTCATCATTTATCTTGTAACTTATTATATAAAATGTGATGTATTTATTATTATTTATTTAATAATAAAATATATATATAATAAATATTTACTTAATATTAATAAATATATCTCATCTTACTTGATAAAATATAAATTAGATAATAATAAATGTAGTGTTTTTTTTTAAGTAATGGTAACTCTTATTATTTTTATTTTTATATTTTATTTTTTATAAAAAAAACTTTTATTTTTATTTTTATTTTGTGAAAAGCTGCGCCGGAACGTGCAGGACATTAACGTTCATATGGACAGGCTTTGTAGAGTTACTTGCGGACAAAATTACCCTTTACCGTTAAAGGGAGAAAAAGTAGCCGGTACGATAGGGAGTTTCGTGCAAATTCGTTTACCTGGTGTTGGGGGTGGGGCAGAAGGTAATTGTATAATCGGCCGAGGCGCATGTGAAAGTGCTGGTCCTGTCATCGTACGCATAGCTGTAAGCGTGCGGGCACGCACTTTTGAAGATCTGAGAGTATGTCGACGGCTTGCAGGTGTCTGGTGTAGCATACGCACCGCTGCAACAGTATTCCGGCTGGCCAAACGCCTCGCATGCGCTCTTGCAAGCCACGTTGCCGTCGGCCTCGGCGCTCGTGACCTTAAGTTCCGATGGGCAAGAGTCGTTGAGATCGGAGATGCATCCGGTAGTCGTACAGTTCTGACCGGTGCCACCCTGAGGGACGACCTGCATAGGGAGGTTGTAGCCATCGACCAAGCTGACATCGAAGAAATCGAGGCCACCGTAGCCATCGAGCGTGAACTCGGCCAAGGTGGCTGGTGGAGCGGCTCCATTGCCTGAGCATTCGATTTTCCCGGAGCCGCAATCACCTGTGACGCAGGAGAACTTGTCTGTAGAGTCTTTGGAGCAGAGGGTACGGCCCCAAAAGCGACCGCCCCAGGAGGTGGGCGCCGTGATGATCTTGGACTCGCCCGTTTGGAGACTGAAACCAGTGGTGGACATGGAGGGAACACCAGCGTTGGAGAGAATGCCAGGCCATACCGTTTGCTCGCACTTGTTTATTATGGTGAAGGTGGTTGAAATTACTCCTGTACATCGAAAGAGAGTTGCAATTACATAAATAAAAAAGAAATTCATTCGTAAGAATCTTAGATCGAAAGAATAAACGAGTAACGCTTTTTAATTATATACGTATTTTGTAGTACTGTGATTCATATTCATGGGTTCTTATATGTCAATACCTGGTAATGATAATACAAGCGTTAATAGTGGCAGTAATAATGCTGTTAATTGAGCCATTCAAACTCAACAACGAGTAAAGGGAAACGAAAGAAGAAGAGGATGGAAGAGGAAGAAGAAGAAAAATGGGAAGGGGCAGGAGGATGAAAAGAAGCTGGGGGGTTAAGCGGGGATTCCAAAACTCTCCTCTTCAGTGGCAGGAGAAATGAGAAATAGGAGTTGAAGCCTAGAAGGTGAAGAGATTCTGCAGAACAAGGAGCGATGCGGTATTTATAGTATAATGGGAGTGAATGGTTTTAATTTTTGAATAGAGACGTTGTGCAAGATGGTGAATGGTGATGGACACCCCAATAAAAATAGACGTGCTGTAGCCTATGACCACCGCGATGAGGCATGGTAACCGGTAAGGGAGGTCGGTACCGGAATCGTACTAAATTCAATTTTATTTTAAAAATTAAAAAAAAATTGCTTGGTGTTAAAAACACAGAGATTACAATGCTCCTGGAAGTGGAGGCTTGTCTCAAGACAAAGTTTAAGTCATTATTTGATGTCAAAGTTGAACTAAGTGCATAGAATTATGTAGTCTTTAGACAATAATAACGAGCACGAGTCTTATTTTTTAATATTCCATTATTATCTTTAAAAAAAAAATTGAATATATATAATCATTGCCAGCGTGCCACTCAGATTGTGGACTCCTGCTGCTAATAAATGGAAACGGAAAAAACTTGTTTCTTATGTGTTTTTAATGTTTGCATAAATTTTACTTTTGTACTTTTTGGATTTTCCCGAATGTCATTAATATTGTATTCACTCAGTCACCTTCCTCTGTTGTCTCCGCCGCCCTGCCCTTACATATGGTTTCCTAACATCATGTATGTATTTCAGTATTGACAGGAAAAAAAAAATTAAAAAGGGGGTTTTGCTTGAAAGAAGTCACTTCAAGCATGATCCGTTATTATAAGAGAAACACTTTAGACCGGATAATCTAATAAGTAGAGAATAACGAAACGAATGAATTACTGACACGTAAGTGCGCCGTACTGTAAATGATTATTTCGAAAGAGCCCCCCACCCCACCTCTCTCTCTCTCTCTCATCGAAAGAAAACCTTTCTCTCTATCGAACCGAAAACCTCTTCTCCACGAACCCTAACGTGACCTCACAAATCCGAATCTTCTGAGTCATAAAGTACTGCAAGCAAGCAATACGTAGAGGATGCAATACCAAGTTCATCAAGTTTGACCACCGTTTTCGATCTTATTCTTGTCCGTATCATTTTCTCTTCATTTTCCCTTCATTTTTTGTTGAACTATGCCTATTTGGATGCTCTAACAGCAACGCCAAGTTTGTTGGTTAGTTTCATGCTTGGCAAATTTTATTTGTAATTTGATGCTTTTTTTGCTCTCACAACTTTTTGAATAAAACTTGATGGTTAGTTTCACGATTGATTACAGGTTTGGGATTTCACTGATTCACCAGCCCCATTCCTCTGGAAATTCAACCACTGGTGGTGGTGTCTTGGCTAGTGCTGCTGCTGCTGCTGCTGTTGGAATTACCCTTCAATTCGCCAATGATGTTTTGTTTTGTCTCATTTCGTTTAAGTTTTTTGCTTAGCAATTGTACCAAGAAATGCCAAAACTTATTTGATTTTTTTTCTAATGTTTTAGTTTTTTAATGCTTTGTTGAATTTTTGGGACCAAGAAATCAAGAGGGGGAAGGAGAGAGACAGAGATGGAGTGAAAGAGAGTGAGACAGAGCGTGAGGGAGGGTTTGGGTTTTCCATCTTTTGGGTCGAGAGACCGACAGAGAGGGTTTGTGTTTCAATTTCACTTCCAGATTGAGAGTGAGAGAGCAGAGAGAGAGAGGGAGGCTTCGATGAGCTTTCGGATCGCTTCGACAGAGAGAGTGAGAAAGCAGCGAGGGGAGGCTCAAGAGGCAGAAAGAGTGAGTGAGCAGATACCCTGTTTATGCGGAGTGCAATTTGACTCATGTGCTCCTTACGTGGTAGCTCCCTACTAGTCTCCGATAAGACCACTTTATAGGAGTCTCCGGCCAGAAGTTATTCTCTTATTATAACTTTAAAAAGATCAACAAACCTAATATTTTTTTAGTATTGTTAATGTGTGTATTGCATGTTGGGTGTGTTAAAAAGAAGTCTTTTAGGCCTCATTTGGAACATAGAATCATCTCAATTCATCTAAGTTGAGTTTAAATTTAAGTTTAGCATAATATTCAAACATAAAACTCTCAAATCACTAAACATTACTCAACTTAAGATCTCTTTACACGTGGGATCTATAACATTTTTTAAATTTTCATATATATATGTGTGTGTATATCTAACATCATCTTAAAATTCAAACACATTTAAACTCATATTAGGTAGACCCCACAAAACTCACTTTATCATCTCAACTCACTATTATTTATAAAGAACTTAACTTATATTAATTTAGCTCAACATCCAAACGTAGCCTAAATAAATTTTGTCAATTAAAGATTTGTCTCCTTGTGAGCCACAATTGGTAATTCTAAGTATAATTATTTTATTAAATTATGGAAAACTCTAAATACAAGCATTTTTGTGCACCCATTGCACACAAAACTTGACCTGGCAAAAACTTAAACTTTGAGATTTGGCGTGGGACTAAGAGAAAAGGAAAAATCTAATTATAAGCACAACTGCGTACTAATCTAATGTGATTGGTCAAAAAGTAGATTTTATTAAAAAAATGTTAATTTAAAATTTGAATATTAAGAAATCAGTATTGATACTCAGATTAGTATGTAACTTTGCTTGCACATAGCAAAACTCAAGAGAAAATGTTATCCTCTTTTGTCCCTTCTCTTCTTCTCCAATTTTTTTTTTTTCGAGTTTCCTCTATTGCCACAGCGAATGGATCAAAACCTTTCTTGCGAAACAATGGTAATGCTTCTTGGACCATCCTCTTTCCCTATGAAATTCTTGATCCTAGAGACCTTGGAGATGAAAGGGACACCGAATGGTCATTAGCTCCAATGCCAACTTGCAATTGAGGTGGTGGCTTTAGAGGCTTAATCTTTCCACCATTGAAGAGCTCATCCACAGATAAAGAAGATTGATCTAAGTGCCCACTAATTAAATTGAACTCAAAATCTTCACCATCATCGTTGTCATTATCGCTTTTGCCATTGTTGGTAGCTGTGGATTTGGGAATCCCGAGCCTTTCTTCCCAATTAAAGGGAATCGAAGAGGCTGAGCTTATGGGGATCACATCGTGGAGAGAGGTTGTTGTGCTCACAGTAAAAGGCAGAGGCGTGGGTAGGATTGGTGGGGGTGCTGAAGTAGAAATTGCCAAATCGTTGAGGGCTGGAAGGAGCAGTCATGTATGGAGAGGAGCAGTCGAAGTTAAAGTCCACAAGAGCCACTAGTACCACCACTTCCATCTCCATTATCGGATTAATTGGCTTTGTGTGCTTGAGGGTTTGTGGTTGTTTGATCGAGAAGGTGAGGGATGGTCACACTGTGAGGACTTATACTGTATGCGCGGTGTGTGTGTGGGAGAGAGAGAGAGAGAGAGAGAAGAAGAAGAAGAAGAAGAAGAAGTGGAGTATTTCTCGTCAAGTGCAGGCGGAGGAATGAGAGAGACACAAAGTATCCCGCTGTGTGTAGGCGAAGGAGAGCAATCAACTTGAGTCCGTCGAGTATGAAAATGGAAAAGATTTGGGTGTAATTGTCGTCTTCATGTTTTTCAATTTTTTTTTTTTATAAATAAAACAACTTCTACCACGTCAGTGGTATGCACAAAGGATATGCGAAATTGCTTGACTGTAGTAGAATTGTTAAATTATAAAATTCAAAACAAATCATTGCACATGTTCATTTCCAAATCATATATTTTAAATAAATTTTAAATCTAAAATTCCCTTGTAATTTAAATCTTTCTACATTAACAATATTGAGGATTTGTTTTCTATATACTAACTTGCAAGCAGAAATACTCTATAATTAACACCTATGACAACAAATATAATTATCGTTAGTTCATTCAAGAAGCACAAGTATATAATAAGAGAAATTTTATATAGAAACCCTTATATCACGTACTCTTATTTAATTAATATGTAATTTATCATTTTTATCTTTTAAATTTAATGATTAAATATGTAAATATTTAAATAAAATAAAAAATTACATATTAATTAAGTAGATACGTATGGTATGATACTTTTTTTTTATAGTATTTTTCATATATTAAATAATAAATATTCGTCTTTATCATTGACACACCAAATAAAGCAATGAATTAAAAGAAAGGCTAATGCATGAACTAAAAAATAAAAAAACAATTCTATTTTTATATATTTTTTACAGCTAGAATGTGTTCCTGATCAACTGTGTGGTTACAAAATGGAGAGATACTACTTGTCGAGTGAAGGCATAAATCATGATGTGTAAATTGTTTGGCTGTGGTCAACGAATAACTCCGACAACGAATAAATCGTGTGTAAAAACTATTTCATCGTTGACTTATGTCGAGTCTTCGACATCCTTTTTATTTTTTGGGCACCTTTTTAGCAGAAACAACTTGTACTGTGGAATCCCGCACGGGAGAAAATCCACTTGTACGTTTAAAATGTCAAAAGTGTGGAATGTGGATAATTATTTAGTGGCTCTTGAACATTATAAAAGAAATTAATAATAAATGAAATATTTTTAGTGTTGGGGTGCGCATTTTTTTTTTATAGTATTACTTTTTATAATAATACTAGGACAGTAACATTTGTACTAGACAGTTTGTCTAGTTAGGTTAAATAGATTTTTTACAAAAATAATATAATTTTTTTAAAAAAATTGATTAATGAATAATTTAATTTATTGAGACAAAAAACAAACTTTAATAAATATTTTTAGATAATAATATATCGGTAATAATAATAATTACATATTTAGATATATTAGAAAACAAAAATATTAGTTCAAAATTAGAGTCAAGATATATTAAAATAGCATAGACAAATATTATGAAGAAGAAACGTGTGAGAGAGTGGATTTGAGGTATAGATAGAGTGGCAAATATCGAAGAGTGAAAGAGAGGTTTGAGATGAGAGGAGGGAAGGAATCATGAATGAGAGAGTGAGGAGTAGAAAAAAATAATTGTATCCGGCCCTAAAAGAATAAAGTAACGGACTTAATGAAAAAATAAAAAAAGTTAATAAAAAAATTAAAAAAATTGTTGTAGCAGTTAGATAGTCACTTATTATAATAGAATAAATACATATAATTTTTTTTTTCTTTCATAATATTTCTCACTTATCGAGATTAAAGGAAAGTAAAATAATAATAAGTTACCCAACAAAAAAAGGAAGCGAAGAAGACTCGCATCTCCGAAGGCAAAGGTAGAACTAGGAATTTATTGTTGGCAACCGATCAATATAAATATAAAAATAAAATTGAAAAATAAAATTGTGCTTATATATATATATATATATACTTTTTAACTACCAAAAACGAGGTTATATTAATAAAATTTGGGATATCTGCATCTTAAAAATATATATATAACATCTCATGTTGATTGGAACGATATATTCATCTCTCGCTAGCTGGATTGGTTTGTTTGACCAAGGTCAAAAGCCTAGATGTTAAGGGTCCAATAGATGGTGAGAAGAAGGCTTAGATCAGTACTGGAAAGATGGGACAACATCCACACGGGCGCTCCTCCAATCACGCCACATTAAATGACCCGATATGGGTTGAGATTCCGTCTTTGACATGGTCTGTCACATTAAATGGAATTGCATGCTGCCCTTCGGGCACAGGGACCTGGTATGATTCGAGACTTTGTTTTTAAGAGTGGTTTCTGCATTAAATGTGACAACATTCTACTCATAATAAGGGTGGACATCTCAAGAATAGATGGAACGGGAAGCCATTATAAAAATAAAATTATGTGATTTTCTTCTTTGAGCCAAGTGGTTTTTTTCTGTTAAGAGTTTTCACATAAATATCTTGTATTGTTTTTATTTATCTATTTTTCTTATTTTTTCTGTAAATGATAGATCTTTTTTTTTTCCTTAGATGTAAATGATAGATCCTGTGTGAATGAATTTGAAAGATTTAAATTCTCCACACTTATTTAGATTTGACGTGGAGGCCGGCAGCGTGAGTAGGGGTGTCAAATCGTGTTAACGGGTCGTATTCGTGTCGTGTCAAATCGTGTTAACCGGTCATATAGGTCAACCCTAACCCGACTCATTAAGCTTATTGTGTCAAAATCTCAAACCCTAACACGACCCATTAACATAATGGGTCGTGTCGTGTCAACCCGTTTTGACCCATTAATTAATATTACAAAATATTTTTTTTTATAAGTAAATAAAGAAATTAAGAAAATATTACGAAATAGGTTAATACGACACAATACAACTCATTTTAAACTATTTATGTAAATGGGTTGAATAGTCCCGAAATTAACCTTTTTAACATTATTAAATTTAGCATAATTTTATATAAATGTTAAAATCACAATATCTATAAAAATTATAAAATTAATTATAAGTCCAAAACTACAATCTAAATAATAAAAATATCGAAATTGAAATTCTAACAATTTTATTTTTAGGTATAAGGGTATAATTGTAACTTTAACTTTCTTAACGTGTCAAAGCGGGTTCACCCGTTATCAACCTATTAAGTAATCGTGTCTTAACGGGTTAACCCGTTTTGATCCGAACCCGTTAAGGTTAAACCCTAACCCGCTATTATCGTGTCGTGTTCGTGTTGGGTTAACAGATCGTGTGACATATTGCCACCTCGCTTAGACAATCATTAACATTAATGATATTTGATGATGAAAACCTAACAGTTGGTCGAACTTAAGAGGTGGCTTTGCATTCACACCAAATTTAGATATTAAAGAAACAAAACAAAACAAAAACAAACAAGAAGGGAAAGACAGCTCTCCAATACTGCACATGATATTTTTCATTGAAGTTGGCATGCACGTTGCGTGCGACAGGCGAACTCGATAAAGCTTCAGATAGCTGGAATTTTCAGATATTGCAGGTTGTGCCAATGAGGTATAGGGTCCGTAAATCCTGTATAAAGCAATGAGAATTCCGAAACGTAAGAAAAAGGAGGTCACGTACGTTCACTTATCTATCGTACTCATGATGGTCAGTGTAACGTTTCTTGACGAAATATATATGCATGATCATGATCAGAAACCGACAAAAATCATGACAGGAGATCGGCATTTTTAGGTATAGAAAGTTTTTTCAAATTAAAATTTTTTATTTCATTTTATTATTGTAATTTTTTAAAATTTTTATATAAAATATAATAAACAATTCAATTTTTTCAAAACTCAATTCAACTTCTTTAAATTTTAAAATAATAATAATATTAAAAAATAATATTTTATTTAATTTTTTAATTTTATCTTAAATTAAAAATACTCGTCTCAACGTCTAAACCTAACCTCCCCATCGTAATCTGTTAGCTGAATTCTGTTATCTCCAACGTCCGTGCCCTGGGTTTCTGTACGTTCGTTGCGTGTTGGAGATTGGCATTAAAGGGGATCGTGGCAGTTTCTGTCCATGCTGCTCAGCAATTGAAAGCTATACCCAACATGTACTACTCGAGTGCATGCGGACTTGAGCTGTTAGTACTCATGTATTATTGCCATTTAATTTCCCGGACTGACCCAACGCTTAACATCAATTTCTTTAACATATATGTTTAATTCGTCCACCAGCCAAACACTAATGGCAGAAAATCGAATTTTTATGATTAATTTATTGTAATTAAAAGAATATTTATAATTAATTTTAAATAAAAATAATCATTTCATTAAAATTAATTAATTATAAATAAGTAATTTTCTTGCCGGTCACGTAAATTTTGCATCAGCAAATTGAAATCACTACTGGGATAAAAATAGAAGAATTATATGTAAATTTGATTGGGTTTTTGCTCTTTGTTTTTAAATTGTTCAGTCCTGAGCCGGTTACCTTTTGTTTGGGTTGGCCGGGCAACGAGGTGCATGTCCCTTCTCCATGACTACATTACTGTGCATGCAGATGTTATTATATGAAAAATTATATTTACAATCGTGAAATATGCAAGTAGGCTAGTGCTGCTTAATTTTTTTTAATAAAATAATAAATACAGAATTTATATAAATAATAATAATATAATTGTAAATATTATTCTTATTGTATTTGTGAAACTCTCATCAAATGTACCACTAACAGGCCGACTGTTTTAGTTTATAAAACGTACGCGACAATTGCATGTATCGTGAGTACAAAGGACAGATAATCACTCTGGTAAACCATTTTTAATATTGCTTACGTCCACAAAATATATACCACTTGATTATAATAATGTCAATTTTATTATGAGAAATGCTTTAGTTACAAAGTAATTTTACAAGAGTAAACTTACAAATTGATGTACAACTTAACGTAATGGTACGCTAAATTATAAAGTTAACTTTTATTATAAAGTAAATCTAATATAACATATGTAGTTATTTTATTGAATTTATTTTTGTGAAATCTCTTTATGACTGTAAGTATGTAACACTTATCTTCTTCTTCTTCTTCTTCTTCTCTCTCTCTCTCTCTCTCTCTCAAATTTCCCAGCAACAAGAAGCCTAATATTATTGCATTAATGGTTTGAATATAATATACAAATAAGCATATATATATCATTTAGTTTAACCTGTAAAATTCATTATAAGAAAAATAAATATTTGTGACAGATTATTTTGATGAGAATGACTATTTGCGATAAAAACAGACCCATTTTAACATGAATTATTAGTCATTTTAACAAGAAGCCTAAAATTCACTACGAAAATAACTTGGCACAAATAAACAACTTTCTTGTAGTAATTATTTTATAATTGCTTAATCTTCTAAAGTTTGAAATATTGAAAAAAATACTTATGATTAGTCAATGAATCGAGAGAGCCGAGGCCGCCCCGAAAAATAATAGAAAATCATAAGTTAACTTGAACTCATGCATGCAGTATTGGATAAGAAAAAATACTTAACGTGAACGAACCCATGCATGCAGTATTGGATAAGAAAAATATAAAATTTTCCCCCAAAAAAATAAAAAGACCATATTAATTGGATAACATGTACAAATTATGGGAATTCAACTGAGTCAAGGTATCAGGTAAAACCTTGATCACTATCATGGTTATGGTGTACGAGTCTACTTTGGTTAGCTTTTAAATAGGATACGTCTTGTCTTAATTGGTTATATACGATCGCAAAAGTCAACCTTAAAACGATGTTGCTTCAGGTCTTTCCTGACTCTCCTGTACTAGGCACTATCCAATTAGTTGTTGTTTAGAAAGATTCATCCCATTTTATTTTATTTTATTTTATTTATAAATATTATTTAAATACAAACATTTTTTAATTTTTAATTTCTAATTTTTTTTATCTAATTATTATAACCTAATCATTACAACTTTAAGAAACTTCTAAACAAAATATAAAAAAATTCAACTTTTTTAAATCTCAAGACAAAATTATATTAAAAAATTATATTCTAACGATATTTAATTTTATAATATTTTAATTCATCTTTTTCCTTTTTCTTTTTTCAAAACCCTATAAAATATCATAACTCGCAAATTATTCTACTATTATTCACAAATCATTCTACTATTATTTATAGATTTTTCCTCTCATCTCATTCCCCAAGCCCCCGAACTTACTTAGAGAATAAGGTAAGATGAGAATTTTGCGAATAACATTAAGATGGTTTGTAAATAATAGTCATAAGATGGTTTGAGTCAAATATTTTTTGAATTTTGAGAAATTAGAGAAAAAGTTGAATAAAAAATATTATAAAATTAAAATCTTGTTAGAATATAATTTTTTTTTTACAATTTGAATTATTTTTTATTTGAAAATTTAAAAAAATTGTAATGATTATATTGATTAGTTTGAAAAAGTTGTAATGATTAGTTTGAAAGTGTTTGTATTTGATTGATGTTTAGAAAATAAATGAGATAAGATATAATGAGATGAGAATTATTTTCAAATGTCCCCTTAATTAATAGATCAAGTAATGTTAAGTATAAGTCTAAGTTATGTAAGTTTTGTATATGCATGCCCTTTGTAAAAATAGTGAGATCCCACTAAAAAGTAATTTTTATTATATTTTTTTCAATGATGTCTACTAATTTACAAAGAAACCATATAAGACTTGTATATTTAGAATTTGTACTCATTATTCTAATTTATTATATGGCTGCGCAGCCTCGGATTCCACGAGGGACATGAGTTTGAGGTTAGCTTGAACTTCCGACATGGCCGACAAACCTCGTAATGGTTCAACCATTCAACTGCTCTCAGATTACGATTTCAACGAATTAGGTTTTTCCTCGAGAATACAAGTCTTACCAGAAAACAACCACTCAGGCAATGGGCATCCTGGGACGTTTGAAGAAATCAAGATCATGCAGCCCATATGCAAATATCAGGTCGGTCGGATTGGTTGTTGTAAATAATCTGAACAGTTACGTTGAATTTTCTACAAATGTGACAGGAAATATTAGTTTCTTCGAATACACGTACGATCATGCATATATATATATATATAAATGCAGCCACCAGGTTAGACGAGACTGCATGAGGTTTCCAACTTTTACAACTTAGTGGTCAGCTGTTAATTGAGTCTACTAATATTTAGTTATAAGGAAATTGGATTGATTATGATATTGCCACTACAACAAATAGGAGCTTTTGCCGCGATTTTTTTTGCGGGGATAAAAATTCCGTCGCAACAACTCATTTTGGTGTTTGATCAATACTTCTGTCTTGGCGACTAAGTAAATTGCAGTTAAAGATTAGTATTTGTGACGATTAAAACTTGCCGCAAATAAGAAGTGCAGCAAATACACTCACAAATGGCAGTTTGCGGAACTGCCGAAGCGATTACATTTAGCGGCCAGATAAATTCGTCGCAACAGTTGAACGATGATGCCAATGACGGCAGTGAATAAAATCGTGGTAAAAGAAACATTATTTGAGGCGATATTTAGCTGCCGCAAAGCGAATTGTTTCTAATAATGAACATGCACCATTGCATCGTTGATTCCTTTATTCCCCAGAACCGTCAAAATATCAATCGATGCGATGTAAAGATTAGTTCTAGCAACCATGATTCGCGGAAAAAATCTTCCGAAATAAAATTGAAAGGAAAATCGATCTAGGGCTCGCTATCCTTCATTTTTCCCTCCCCTCTGCCTGATATCTCCCCCTCATTTCGCCTCTGCTACGCGAAGCCCCCTGCCCTCTGACGGCTCTTTTCCACTTTCTATCTTCCTCTCCGGTCTCTCTGTCTCTCTCTGACTCACGATGTCTGTATCTTTCCTCTGTGCCAACGGTCTCTCTGTTTCTCTCTCCGCTACATCTCTCAGGAACCACACCCACCTGTTGATGTTGTGTACTCACACCGAGACTATAGATTCTGGTTCTTTTCGGTTCTGTTTCTTATCCATTCTTTGGATGTGAGGCCCCGAAGAAAAGCTTCCCATGGCAGTGTGTATTTCTCAGCTACTGATGGATGGAATATAGATAGGCTTCTCAAGGGCAATAATTCATCTCTCCCCGTCTTTCGCACTTTGCATTTTGCAGGCTAGGTTTGTTTTATTTTTCTTCTTTTTCTTCTTATTCTCTCTCTCTCTCTCTCTCTCTCTCTCTAGCATTATGGATGCAAGATCTGTGAGTTCCTCTTACAAATGAGGGTGCGACCTGTATTACCATGGTGCACAATGATTTCAAATATGCTATTTATTTTTTCTTTTATTTAGTCACTCACTTGGCTTGTTCAATTTACAACTTAAGTGAAAAATGTTTGAGTGATGGTTACTTTTCTCAAGTCTTGAACGAGCAAAAGTAATGGATGTTAGTTGTAATAAGGAAACCAATGAATGTTACTAGAGATTCTGTACATGCCTAGAAAATATTGCAGAGAAGGTGTTTGGTAAAATTAGTCAAAGTGTATTCTGTACCTAAGGAAACCAATTGGCTTCCTGAATTAACTTGGGATATATGTTTTTTCTTTAGGCCATAAATAGATAGTTAATACTAGTTGCTATGGTGCAGCGCTTCAGTCTTGTATAGATTGATAACCTATTTCATTAATTCGTGCTTCATTCGCAAGTGGTCAAATGCATTGAGAGCAACCATTTATAATAGATTCTACAGTTTTTTTACAGGTTTTTTTCCTAACATTCTAACTATTGCGAACATTAAATATTCTAAACATTACAAGTCCCTCATTTTTCCCTATTTGGCAGGAATTGATTTTCATTTATTAGTATAAGTATTAGTGTAGATATGACAGTTGAGATAGAGGGATTACTTTTTAGTTTAGGTGGCAAATGCTGGATAAATTTCAGCTCATTAATTAAATTACATCTGTATATCTTGTTAGCTTTTTTCTTTAATTGTTTTCGTACTTTACTTCTTTTCTAACTTGCACCTCTCAATCTATCATATTGGCACTGGATATTTTTATTGTTAACTGATTGTAATCCGTGGTGTTTATTGCTAAATTATTGCTAAATTATTTTTCCCTGGTGTTTGCTTTCCCTAGGTTCTCGTGTTTACCATGGTATCTAGCATCATTCTCGCGGTATACAATCTACCAAGCTTCCAGCTAAAGAGGTTGTGGCATTGGGTATATACAAAGTAGATTGGGGAGGTTCTGAGTCAAAGATATTCATATTGGTTTGACAAACTTACTTGACATTGGTTTGTCATTTCAAACCATTGAACAATGTTAAAGTGTAACTTAGAAAATGTTCCTAGAATATATTTCATTTACATGTATATCAAAGAAAGTTGATGAATCAAATGACATGCCTATACATATATACCTATGCCCTCACCAGAATTCTGGTACCTCAAGCATGCACAGCAATCACCAACTGCTTGTGTTTTGAACTTCAAACTTTATAATCTGCCACCAACTGCTTGTACACTTTCAATATAATATATTTGAACTCTATGATTTAAGTGTGTGGGAGGAAACCATCAAATTGACTTGTTGATCTTAGGTTTAGGATTGGATACAACCAACTAGATTTGGTTTTAGAAAGCTAATTTTAGAATTAGCTGTGTTCTATATTTCATAGGCCAGTATTTTTTTATTTTTTTTTTTTAATTTTGTAAAAGACTATTTGCGGCGAAACAAACTCGCCGCAAATAGTTTTTCCCACCGGCGATGATAGCACCAATTGCATTCATCTCTCCTTGGCTTTTTTATGTACTATTTGCTGCGATTACAAACTGCCGGAAATTAGCATAAATTTTGCCGCGGCCGCTTTGCGGAGATAATTTAGGTATATGTCAGGCTCACTTTTCGGCAGATCGCCTGCGATCAATAAATCGCAGAAAATTAATTTTTGCCGCGATTATGGGACTTTTTGCTACAAAAGTGGGTCGCAGCAAATACTGGTATTTGTTGCAGTGTGCGCACTATATATACATATGTGGTCACCTTCATTAATACTTACGGCAGCGAAGGGTACGCATGCATTAAGATCCAGTCTTAAAAAGGAACGTTGAAATCAAGTGATATAGATAGAACACGTTTTCTGTTTTCATGATTCGCGTTGGTCAAACAAAATGCCTGCCGACCTGGATTATATAAGCATGCATGCATGTTTATCTCAAAAGAAAATGGACGTGAATGATCAATCCCTTTTAAGATATCACGTTTTCTAGGTGGACTGATGTTAATTAATCCGTAGGGGGAGGAAGTCGTGGTTGTTGATATAGTTCTGGCTGCTTTGGCATACTTAACTATCGGAGAAATTACCACGTGGTCGACCTAGGCCGTTCTAAACTTTGAACTGAGGCAGTTCTTCATCCAGGCCAACAAAATCTCCAATGAAGTGGAGTTTTGAAAATAACTGGTCGATAAGAATATTTTTCTCACGTTTGATCTCAAATGTAGCGGACTAGACCTTCACTAGCAAGCTAGGGTGATTATTCACGGATCAGTAGAAGAAGTTATACAATTTTATATAGCTGATCTTGATAACGCATTATATATGCGAATTCACTTTACACTGATTTTTTTTTTTAAAAAAAAAGAGAAAACAAAAGCAACAAGCTGCTAGTTAATGTGTGCTGACATGCACTCCCAGCTAATTCACCGGACAATTGGATTTGTCGATCACCATGCTGGCGAATGCATAAATTCTTGAGTGGATAGTCTAAGGGGCTTGTCTTTCACCTGCACTCTCCACCAACACGCTTGTCTCATGTGTGTCAACTTGTTTCGGAGTTAGGTTAAGCGGACACAGCAGCCTCCTCGAGTTTGAGTTTGTCAACGACGAAATCTTGTGCAATATTTCCTCGGCAACTAAAGGAATATGAAGAAGAGTAATTCTGAAGTATGAATAATTTTAAATTATTTTTTCTACTGTGAATTGATGAGACTGGGTAGCTAAAATTGAAATGTTGTGTAAAGATAATTTATAATTGATACGTTGAAAGGTTGAAATTAAAGTATTCTGAAATTAAAATTTGTTCGGAAGAAATTTTTTTGAAAAAGAGTTTTTTTTTTTTAAATGAAAGTTACGAATAAAAAAAATGCTACTATCCGGGGCATGCTTTTCTGTTGGTTTTTGCAGTAATATCAACTTTTGTGAATCTGCGGAACGGCTCTGTGTTGGATCTCCAAGAAGGTTATATGGGTCGGGGTACTATAACTCATTTGTCCTCCTAATTGCATTCACAAGTTACAGCCATTGGCCCATGATTCAAACCACCTCTCTCTCTCTCTCTCTCTCTCTCTCTCTCTGATTGGAATGAATTTTAAGCAGCACCCATATCTTGAATTATCGTCGGTCCTATCAAAATCTATGAGCATGACAATAGTGTAGGAAATTTAAAGGGAGGAAGAAACTTGAACGGAAAATTGGATCAAAATCAATGGAGGTGAGCCGCTCCCCGCCAATCAAAAATAACTTTGACAAGTCATAAGGGTTCTCCCATTCTTAGTTAATAATGCCGGGGCCACCAAAAGAAGATAAGATATATAATTCGTTTTTGTCATAAAGCACTCACCCTTTTGATCAAATCATTTCATAATCATGATGGGAAAAAAAAACGTTTTAAACAGCTGGCCTCCAGCTCATTCACGAGAAAACCAAATGGAGAATGCGTTAGCAGAGTGCAGTTTTTCTTTGCGCATGAAAATTTAGTCAAGACTAGGGTGATACAATGACTTATAATCACTTGATCATGCATGTTACACTTGAAAGCCGTTTCACGTATGAAACAAAAGAAATATTCTTCAAAGAAAAGCTTGCTTCATTGTCTACCATGTAAATTAACACCCACCTGATTTTTAGAAACGAATCTTCGAGTGGTTCTCGGAAAATGTCAAAACCGTGAGATGAAATTCAAAAGGGGACTTTAAAATTAGATTTCGGGCTTCCCAAGGAAGGGAATTTAGCTAAGAAAGATAATGTAATAGCTAGGGATTCTGAGGGCGACCATTTTTGTAGGAGCTATTCTCAAAGACTAGATTCACATAAAAACCAAAATGAATAATAAAAAAACAACCAAATATGAAATCACATCGTTCAGCAGTCGACGAACCCATTCGAAAGAAATGGCATCTTTTGCTTTGTAATCTTCCCTCGGACTGCAATCGATAACAATGTCTGAGCAACCTTGATGTGTTAATTGGCTGAATATTTAAAATCACATCAGCTGATGCAAATGGCGAGACAAACTGTCATTACCTAAACCTCATTATTGCGATACTAGATTGCTTTTTTTAACCGCACTTCTTTTGTAGTTATCTACACTGACAAATCAATTTTTGTCCGAGAACCGTCCACCGTCCACATGACCGTGCAATGTGCATGCAGCTAGCTTCTCCAGTCCTCACCACGCCTACTACAAGTTGACATTATGTTTTTAAAATTGTTAATTTTACACTTATGAATTATGATTACATGAATGACTAATAATTAATTATAGATTCTTTTGATCAGATGCTAAACTCTTCACGAGCATCTAGGAAAGGGTTTGGAACTTTATGATCCTAATAAGCTGCATCTAAGAGCTACTTATATATAAATATATTAAAAAAAAAAAAAAACTGCATCTAAGAGCTAATGTCTTATGGTGTACCAAGCTTCTTACAAAACAAATATGTACAGCCTGGACAAACAACCCAGGGATTGATTTAAGTGGTAGGAAAAGACCTTGGTCTTAGGGGTATGTTCCCTAGTTCCTCCAAGGTATAAGTTTCGAATCTTCTTGAATATAAATAATCTCTAAATACCATCATACTAAAGGATTTTTCTCTTAAATTATTCAAGATATACTTGCAAGAAACTCTTTACCAAAATTTATGCACCCTCGAAATTAGTCAGGATGTTATTATCGAACACCGGATGCCAATAAAAAAATGTACAACTAGGACAAAGTCCTAAATGTATGGCCATGAAACTTTTCTCTCTCTTGACTCACATGGATCACCATATAATTTTACAATCCTATCTTTGGACACACCCCACACTATTAAAATAGATCCCACAATAATAATTAATATTAGAGAAAAGATATTTAAATTGTAAATTGTGCATTTGTCGCGTAATCACTTTGAAAGAAGTAAATAAAATATAAGATCTATATGAAAAAAATTAATTTTTTAATAATAGATCTCACCTTTTTCAAAGCAATTATGTGGCGTTTATGTACTTTACGGTTATACGTAGAATTACTTTTAGTATTAATATTTTCAATTTTTTATATAAATATAATGGTTTCATGAGTTGTACACTAAATTTGTAACTAACAATACTCTTTAAAACACTTTATCATATAAAAGAGATGGGAGAAAATTTTGCCCTTTTCCTTGAATTAAGATTACAATTGGGGCCACAATTTTAGGCTGCATGACCCAAACATCAACCGACGCGACCACGAGCCTCACTATAGATGTCATATAACGACGGCCCAAACCTAGATTGGGGCTGCCTCTAACATGGCACAAGTTCAATCTGCATACAGCCAGCCCCTTAAAACGCACCGCTAGTCAATTCATTACGATCACGTCAGGGCAAAATAAATATTACTACGGTTATAATAGGACAACCTAAAGCCAAGGACTAATTATTAAATTTTCCCTGAAAAATATATCTAATTCACGTGGTGATCAGAATAGCAAAGGTGGAATATTTCAACATACCTTGCGGTAAAATTAAAGAGAACGATATTTACAGTTATCGAGTGGATAAGTGCCACACATTTTTTTTTAAAAAAAATGAATAACTACGGCATTTATATGAAAAAAAATTAATTAATTTTTTAATAGTAGACCCTACTTTTTCTCAAAATGATATTGTGCGACGCTTGCATACTCTATGACTGAATATATAACATTATTCTAAATCCAACACTCTGAACTGAATAAACTTCATCGTTGATTGTAATGTCCTTATTGAACAGACCTTCAAGCCATCTGGTTGTTATGTTAATGTCTTTATGATCAGATCCCTGGAAACAATACCCAAAAAAGTAAGTTGGAACATGACTGCAAGAAACTAATTAATATCTCACGAAGCTCAGTAATTAAGTTTGATAAAATATGATACAAAATATGATACTATAGCAACTATACTGACTTTGTTCTGCTTCTTCATGATCATCCTCTCCCCTAACCATTGAAACGGACAAAGCCAGCAGCCTCCTCTGGTCACCGTCTTTTGTCCTGAATCTGTGAATCAAGCCCATCCATAATTCACGTTGCACATCCTGTCGTAGTTTATCTAACAAAAATGAAGCATCTCTATTAGCATTAGATATATATATGTGAACCATAGATCATACAATCATATGAAACATTCAAACTTGGCAGAAACCGCCAAAAGAGCACGCACATATACTTTCATATCAAACTTGGAACGAAATTCTCCAGCAAGTACGCAAAAACAAAGGCATTGGAATGTACTATGTAAAATCCAGTCCACAGGTTTAGGAGCATGCCAAGATTTACAAAGCAAACAATGATTTGAGCCTTAAAAACTAGCCATCTGAGAAAGTTGAAACTACAGATTATGAATACACATTACGAGGGGCAAGTACTGAGAACTGAAAAGGTTTATATTTCCAAATGAATCATTCTGCTGATTTCTCTCCACCCAACAATAAATAGACCCTAGACACATATAATCATTTAAGATGGTCATGTACTCATGGGGTCAGGAACTTGGAACTCAGACGATTAGAAGTTACAAACTCGGGAGGCACCTTTCAGAAATAACATGACTTAGCACAATATCGTCAAGTACTCGTAATATGAGAAAGTAATTACCTACCATAACTAACCAACCATTCAACTAACCTTAACACAGAAAATTGAATATTAATTGCATAATGAGATTGTAAGGCTCAGAAAGAATAGTAAGCAGCATTGTATGCCGATAGCACCTCGATCTACCTCTATCACTTGTCAAGTTATTTCTCCATACTCATCTTTATCGTGCTGGCATAATTACAGAATAGAATGTTCGCCTTAAGTAGCTGCAGACGATTATAACATTATGTTGGGTTTCTTTATATTTATACATATATAAGTTTGTTTTCTGTGCCAATAAACAAGGAAATCAGTACAAGAAACAAATCAACCAAACCCTCCAAGTACATGTGAGCCTACACTATAAAGGAATGGATTTTTATCTCAATAACAAACACACAACCAAAACTTTTCAACTACGAGAAAGATTAATACTGATTATAAACTTGCCACAGAAAACAAGTCTACA
Source organism: Carya cathayensis (assembly GCA_011037825.1). NCBI lineage: Eukaryota > Viridiplantae > Streptophyta > Magnoliopsida > Fagales > Juglandaceae > Carya > Carya cathayensis. The sequence continues at coordinate 211,849 of QGSO01000247.1, read as the reverse complement.
ACTACAGAAGTACCTTCATTGGCATTAGAGCTTCGAACGCCTCCTCGACAAGGGAAGCTACTCGGCATTTATCAACGTCAAATTTGGAGCTCAATTTAATTTCGTAATTCGCAATAAAACAATGTATATAGGACTGTTTCCGCAGCAAGGGAATATTGGCGGGGGCACCTGAGAGTACGTTTGATTCGAATAGTAAAAAAGGATGGGAGTTCCAGGCCCCGACGGACGGCGAGCCGAGCCTCACGCTTCATCTGGTTTTGGCTCTTCCTTACATTGGGATCCAAGTCGCGGCCACCGCCTCTGTCGAGATCAGACCGTATTGGGGCATTGGACAATCTGAGGTCGCGTGGCAGGTGATGGACGTTACGGTTAGCCGAAGGCACTGATTAGCGAGAGACGAAGATTGATGGTTTTTGTGGCCGGTAGCAAGACTGAGGAGACGAAATAACGCGGTGCTGCGCAAGGGCAGAACCAGTGGAGGAGGTGCAGTGTCGGCCATTGGTTTAGAAGCCCAGATTGGCCATTCTCTAATCTCCCTTGCGAGGCAGGACCGTCTGGTGAAGACCTCCTGCCTCCCGAATCCGGACCAGTGATCAGCGTGTTTCGATGCACAAGGCCCAATCTTCAGTGGGCTACGAAATTATAAATCGAAAGTGAAGTCCATTCAGGCCCAGCTAAAGAATAAGGTCCAATAGGTTAAACTGTCATGAATGGACTTCTTGTGTTTTCTACTTCCGAGAGTTTCTCCTGTGTGCAGATTATATCTCTCTATAGTTAGATGTAGTCGTATTTTGATTTGTGTGTGTGTGTTTTTTTTTTTTTTCAGTTGCTAAAATTTTTGTTGAATCTTCAATTTGGGATCTGGGTTTAAATTCTAGAATTTGAATTGGCAGACACCAATATCAGTCCGATGACGAGGTTTGGGCATAGCCGGGGATGGGGTGAAAAAATTAAAAAGAGCCACCCAACTCATACGGGACGGAAAGCCAATGACTATTATATAGTTAATTAGTGTGAAGATTAAAATAAAAAATAACAATATTTGGATCTTAATGTCTGGAGCCCTCGTTGAAGTTGAAAAACCAAAGCATTGAAACAACTTTTCCCCACTCATAAAAGGATAAATAAAAGAAAATTAATATTATGTCTTATGATTTTGTTCTTTCATTTTGATGGTTGAGTTATTTTTTTAATTTCTATTAATAGTTAATAAAATAACTATTAATAAATTATTGTATTTTTTTAAATGTTTTAAAATATTTAAAAGAAAAAAATATATAATTTGCATTAAGATCAGTATGCTAAATCTCATACAACGAATATATATATTTCTTCCTATATAATTGAACAACTTGTATAGCTTTAATATTAATATTATTATTCTCTAAAGAGTAAAGTCGAGTATTATCAAGAAATCATTACGGTGCGATTTAGATAGTAAATTGAGATAAAATAAATTAAAATAAAAATTTAAAATTAAATAAAATATTATTTTTTAATATTATTATTATTTTAAAATTTTAAAAAAATTTAATTTTTTATTATATATAATTTTATATAAAAAATTTAAAAAAATTATAATGATAAAAGAAGACATTCTCATATTCAAACTGCGTAAGGAAGATGAAAAATTTCATATATTAATCAGGCTATTAAAAGGCGCCTGTTCACACTTAGAAAAGATTCGTGCTACATTTATACACGGTGTCATTCTGCCACAATATCCCTTAAATACCCTCGTTGTCATTCTTCAATTCCTAATTAAGATCATCTCCATCTCTAATTTTAACCTAATGAATCTTCCTGCTTTCTTTTGGGGCTACCAGCATTGATCGGTCTCCCATCTCCGCCCTGATTTTCTAGAAAATTGGAAATCCATCGTAGCCGCACGCGTTGCCATCCCCGTAGAATAACTCGCCGTCCGCCGCCTACGGCCGTAAAGCAAGCGATCGTAATCGGCGCGTCTCTCCGGATCCGACAGCGTCGTATACGCTTCATGGACCTTGATGAACTCGCCCGCAGAAGTCGGACCACCCCTTTGACCGTTAGCTGAAACGTCGGGGTGGACCACTCTCGCTAGTCTTCTGTAAGCTGCTTTGATCTCCTGACAGGAGGCACCCATCTGAATGCCGAGGACCTCGTAAAGTGACGCCGAAGAGGTGACGTGGGACCCGGTCCTCTCGGCGGTTGCGGTGCAAGCGGCGGAGATAGGAGAGGCACGGAACTTGAGGGACTTTGGGGAAGAACGTTGGCAGTCCATTACAGCGAGTTTTTGTCCGAAGAAATGGGAGGAGGAGCTTAGGGATGAGGATGCAGAAAACATCGTTAAGATTTGGAAGTAGTTTTGCTGAAGTGCAGTGGATTTATGCTTATCCGTGTGGATAGAGGGGCAGTGGAAAATGGCTGGATGAGGTTGGTATTTATAGTGATAGGAAGAGGCTTAACCATGGTTAGTGTGGGTGGGTTAAATGATAGGCTTATCCGTTGGATGATTCGATCTTGTCCCATGCTGACTCAGCGAAACGTCGGTGTCCCCAGTACCTCTCCGTCTACGTTTCGAAGATAATAGCACTCCCAGTAGATTTTTATTTTTTAAAATATATCATTAAATCTCGTTTTTCTTATTTTACATATTAATTTTTACAATACATTATACATCAATTTATTTATTTTTTCTTCATATCATTTTAATATTATACTTTTTAATATTTTATAAAAGAAAAAATACAATAAAAGAAATTAATTTTTAAAAAAAAATACAAGAAAAGATAAAAAGCAATTAAAATATTTTTACATTTGTGTACAGTTGCTTCTTCATCTAGAGGCAACACTGTACACAAATGTAAAATAGAAAAAAAATAAAACATCCGTTGGATATATGTTTTAGACCATTTTTTTTTTTAATTTTAATGCGCGCTCTCTCTCTCTCTCTCTCCTTCTATCGATGCTTTTCCTTCTCTCTGTCTCATCTCTAGTTGTCCACTTCCTTTTATTTTTTTTTTTTACAGGTAAATCCTTTATTTTGAAATTAGTAATTACTGCAAATATCATACATGATATGGTTTAACTTGGGATAAATTATTGGAGTCCCAAGACACTCTTTATCTTCTTCTTCTTCTGAATTTCTATTTTCTTTTCCCCCAAACGGTACATACTGATCTTGATGATTTATGAGAATTAGCACTGTGACGTTGAAACAAAAACCATTGTATATGCCCTTTATATTGTAATTCTTTTGAGGCCCGATGGAGATCGTTTTCATACGCTAGCTAGATATTTGTACGTAAGGGTGATCGTCATATTCCTGATTGGTATGTATTAGCAGACTTGCCCAATACAGAATATGCTAAAAACATCTCATATGTATAAAAGTGTGCATCAAATTAAGGTATAATCTTTAACTCTCCGTTTACTTTTATTTGATAAACTTCTCAAAGGCTCTTTGAAGGTCCTGTTTCTTTGTTAAGGAAAATGATTTTCGCGGCGGTTTGAAAGGCATCTTCTTAATTATGCAGGTTGATTATATTAATTAATTATTGTAAGAACAGCCCATAAAACGAGATATATTTATTAAAAAAAAAAACCCATTGACTTCGGGACACATAAGGTTAGATTCATCACGGTTTTGAACTTTCCTCCTCTGTTCTTATTTTTTAAAATTGTTCCAGAGAAAGTTCGATCTGGAAGAGGAAGAGTGTAAGGACTGGACTGCCTTTAATTAATTGCATATGGGTTCATCGTATGTGTCAATTAATATATGTTAATATATATATATACACACAATATTCTAAAAAATGCCTTCATCCATACCTAGCTTCTCAAATACGTAAAAAAATTTGCTTTTCTTTATTTATTTTTAAATAAAACTTGTTATCAAATAGCAAATATATATATATATATATATATTCTTCGTTTTTTAGGAAAGGCTAGGGCGAATAAGCAAGCTGTATGCAAGATCTAAATCTTTTAAATATATATATCCTAATGCTGAAAAGAGGAACCCGGGCCACTTGTTTTCCAGCAAATATATAGATACTAGATAGTATGCCAATTATCGTCGCGGGTAACGAGACCTTAATTGGACATGCAAGTTGATAACTCCTTATAGCTAAAAGATAAGAAACGAAGGATAATCGAAAAATTAATTTTTGTGTCATTTAAATTAAATGTGAAAAATATAAAATAGTTATAAAAAAAATTTTAACAACTATTTTGTATTTTTTATATCTAATTTAAGTGACATAAAAAAACAATTTTTCTTGTAGTAAATTAATATAAACTCGGAAAGGAAACATCTGAGCCATGCATGCATGATTATATATTTAACGTCTACTCCGGATAGGAAATTAAATACTAGTAGTAAGAGTACCCACCGAATAAGGTTCTTTTTTTTTTTTTGAATTTTTTTATTATTATTTTTTAATATTCTTAAATAGTTTTTTTTTTAAATCACAACATCATTAACAAATATTTCCTTAATCATTGAGTAAAAAAATTAAAAAAAAAATCGGGACACACTTTCGAAAGCATTTCTCAATTAATAAACGGGTACTTTTCTTTGCTTAAAAATTAGAAAAATTATATACTAAGAAAACTTCATTTATAGGCTTCCTTATCAATATATCTAACATGACTACATTCACTAATATGAAAGATTTCTACTTCATTTATCATAAAAAAACATTATTGATATTTTAACTTATTTTAAAAATTATAACATGTCCCACAATAAGTGATATTTTTATCCACCAACTTATATATAACAAAATTATATATTTTAATAATATTTGTTATGATTATAGAGTGATAATCATAATAGATTGAAAAAATATATTCATCATCTATTTTATTATTATTATTTTCATCATCTTATGATAATCATAAATAGTTTTCAATTATAATATCATTTTATGAAATAATAAGAAAATAATAAAAATTAAAATGATAAATAATATTATCATAATAGAAAATATGCGCAGTCAACAGTTACGCATCCAGTTTGCATGCGGTGTGACAACCACTTTTGGGATTGTATAGCAGGAGGCCACCACCAATACTGGACCACCCAATAATTTTTTAAACTTTTTAATAAATTATGATAAATAATTTGGAGTGGTGTAGTTTTTAAAAAAAAAATTGAAGAATCTTTAGAAAATTAATCTATTTGTGATTTTTCATATCCATCCTAATAGTAGCGACTCGCATACAAAGAAACCATGTTATACATCTATACATTATTTTTTTTTTATAATTGTAATAAATATTCAGAAAAAATTATTTCAAATAAAAAAATATTTATAAAAAATGATAGAGCCGTTCACAACTTAAAAAAAGAACCCCAAAAAAAAAAAAAAGGAAAATGAAATTGATAATGGATAAGATTTGTTTTTTTGCGGCGGACCCTTCGGCGTTGGCAGGTAGCGAGGGGCATCTAATCAGGCAATGCCACGTGACGGTTATCTGTCGTTTAGTTGAAAAAAAATTGTATACGCGAGGACGTGGCAATTGGATAAAACTTGTTGTCTCCTGGCAACCCCACACGGTGAAAACCTCGCTGCTGAACTGACTCGATTTTTTGACGACAGTTAAATAATCCAACGCAGCGGAGCGTCCCAAGGGCATTCATGTCAGCCCTCCCACGTGTAGACACGTCGGTTGGAGACGAAAAACACTGACACATTCGACACGCGTTGAGCTGTCATAGAATGGACGGTGGAATTCTGTGGCTAAAGCCGACATCGGATGACGTGTTACTCTAATCTGGAGTCGACACGGACTTATAGGACGAGGACTCACGTGACAGCATTCAATATCTACTCATTCCGTACATGGACCACGACAACCGAATCTCAATATGGATAAGGGCGGTACCACCGCTCCCAGGGTGAAAATCGATCCCTTCGATGCGATTTTTGAATAAAACCGAAACCGAAATCGACGTGAATTTAAGAGAGAAATGCTGACTGAAACCGCTAAAGAATGGGGGATAAAACCGATTACCTAATCATCAGTTCGTCGGTTCACATCAATTTATCTGTGCAGTTTCAGTTTAGACATAACACATCACATAATATATATTCACAATAAATTAAGTCAAACGAATTAATTGGTACTGTTTTTATCTATATAATTTGGATCAAAACAAGTTAAGCCAACAAATATCAAAAGAACTACTGTTAAAGAATTAAGCCATAAAAAAAATAAAAATAAAAATAAACGGTATCTCAGTGAAACAGTACAAATAAATGAAAATTAAAGCAGTACAAATGGATGAAATGACCTAAATGGATGAAGGGAGAGAGGGACGGCAACGGAAGAAGATCCATGCAGAGGGTGGAGGTCACATACTTGCAATAGAACAGTGTTGAGGTGAAGTCAAGAAGAAGACGAAGAGGTAGGCTGCAAAGTGGAGGCAAAAAGAAGAAGAGGGAGACTGGAAATAGAGGCTGCGAAGTGCAAAGTGAGGGTGAGAAGAATAAGAGGGATGTAGTGCACGGGGGTATTAAGCCAAATGGTATTGTTTCTTTTGTTTTTTTGTTTTTTTAATTATAGATTTTAAACGACGCCGTTGTATTCATTTAAATAAAACATCATCATTTTAGATATATATATATTTTTTAAAAATAATTAAACAATTGACGTCGGTCGATTCAACGGTTTAGCTCAAGGTCGAGCCACTGTCGAACTAATTAACGTTGGTTTTGAATAAATTGCGCTGCTGGCTGACTGATTTTGGCCAATTCCATGTAGTGGTGGCAAGTTGGAGTAGCTGGCGTCAGGTTTTATACAGCCCTAACCTCTCAAAGCTCGGAGCCATTGTTACTTATTTTTTGTGTTTATTTTTTTGATTTTTTTGCATGTATTTTTTTAAATATCTTTTTTTTTTTAAAAAAAATTCCAATATTATAAAAAAATATTTTCTTAATTATAAAAAAAAAAAAAAAAAAAAAACTAGTTCTAGTGGTGAGACTAGTATTATCCATATGGATAAAGCCCAAAAATGTCGAGCCTCCTCGGGCAGCCCATGGCAAACTTCTTGAGACGAAGCTTTTGAGCCCACAATCGAGCCTTCGACAATCACGCGGTGCTCTTCAATATGAGCTCGGCCCTTTACGTAACCCGTACGTATGTAACAGCCGACAGCGGCAACACTGACAAGCAAGGAGCAAGCAATATGGTCAGCAGATGGGAATGGTTGCGTGAGGAAGGCTTTGCATGGGCTGGCCATATGTGTATAAGCGTCGTGTGCTGCCTCAAAGTTATGGTGGATCCAGTTAGTTATTGATTATATAAGTTTCATACATTTATTTTTAAAAATATTAGAGTGACTTATTAAAAACTTAATTTTTTTTATATAAATTTTATATTTACTTATTTTTTTAAAAATAAGTTAAAATTCCTTAGACATTTTATGATTATAATTATCATTTCTCGACTTTATGTCCAAGCAGAGTAGGTTGCTTTTGTCTTTGCATGATTTATTGGGCATGCATGTGGCCGTTTTTATTAGTTTCATACTATATTGTTTTAAAAGTTAAAGTTCAATCCAAACAATTTTTAACACCGATTTTTTTTTCTCAAAGATAAAAATCATATAATCATTTACCTTTTTTCCTAAAGAAAAAACACAGAAAATAAAAGCAATTTTCGCTAAAACAATCAAAATCTATCATTCAAACAACTTATTACTTTTACCTGCCCACTTTCACAAAATATATTGGAAGAAATTCAAATAACTTCTCATTTTACTTATCAATTATCATAGCACTTTCAATAAATTATTCATCGTATCATTTAAAATACATCATTAAAATCTACTTTTTATATTTTATATACTGATTTTTCCAATATACTATACATCAGATTATTATTTTTTCTTCATATTATTTAAATATTATACTTTTTAATCTTTTTTATTCACATATGTAAGAGAAATAATTTAATCTTTACATGGTAGGGGAAGGGAAAGTACCTAGATGAGAGAGAAATGATTAAAAATTTTTTTTACAACAATAAACAGTTACCGCTAGATTTCGTGGTAACATTGCAAACAATTAAAAAATACAAATGGAATAGAACATCCATTGGATGCCACTTTTGGATTCCGATTCTTCAAATTATACAGAAAATGAGGTTTTACATTATCTATAGGTAGTGCTCAAAATATAAAGCATATCCCCCTTTTTTTTCTTCCTATAATTCTCGTCACTTATGGAAGTCGTCACTCATCGAAAGATCCCCTTCACTTCTTCGAATTGTTGTCAACATATTTTCTATAGGAGTAAAGCATGAAAAAGTAAAAAAAATGCTGGACCTTTCCAATTGAGGCTTTCCCGAATCTCATGGTCTTTTCTTTTTCTAGCTTTCATGGGCTCCCCAATATCGCATCACATTGACATGGTCCATGATTGGCCCATTCTTTTTATTTTTCGCACGGACTGAGAGATGGATTTGGTGTTTAATCCCACATCGAGACGGAAGAATGAGAGGTGTTGGAATCAGCTCTATAAGGGAGACAAATAGAGGGCACGGCAAACCATGATCCTTCAGGCAGTTAATGGGATGTGATGAGTGGTTGGTCCTCGCAATATTTATGCGAGAGGGGTGTCCGCCCCAGCCTGGTTACGACAATTGGGCACTCCCATTATCACCAATCTGATCCCTAGCTTGAAGATCTTCCCCACAAATCAAGTTCAAAATCTTCCATTGGTGCTGAAATTTTTTGATTTTGAGCATCCAAAAATTCCGCAGTTCTTGCTCACAATTCTGATTACAGAAGCTGTAAAAGATTTTATATCCAATTGGCAATATATTTTTCTAAGTGAACCGGAAAAATATTTCTAGAGAACCAAAGATCGAATGTTAAAAAATAAAAAATCACCATTTTACATTACACCCCGGGAGAGTACTACTCTGGGCATTCAAATTGGTTGAGGCCATAAAGAAAAAAAATATTACATTACACTATAACATCTCGTATACTTGCACATATCCACCTGTACATGGGGGATATACGTTTGATGAAACGTCAATATAACCACAAAAAATATAATGAAATGACGAGACAATGAACGAACTATTTTGGGAGCGAAGAAAATGTCTGGAATGGTATACATTCAACCGTGACATCTAAAGCCCATCCATGATATCCAAAACGTCAGACTTGCCTTGCCGTGCACCCGATTCTCTGCTTGGGGAACAACCTGTGCTCCTGCTCAAAACCGTGGTTCCTCCATTCTTGGCCATGGCAAAGTGCTGACTTTTGCTGATTCCAGGGACCATCAAGGTACTAACCACCTCATCTAACAATTTCTTATCTTCCTGAGAAAGTTGTATTCCATGGGTTTTAGAAGTAGAGTTCAAGGGTATGAAATGCTTCATCTTGGAGTGAAAATCGACTGTCTTCTGAGTTGGAGATCGTAAAGGCAGAGGCTTCAAAGCAGGATCTCTACGTCTTTTAAAGATGATCAAATGGTGTACCAAGGTCATTAATTTAAGGATGTATTGATCCGTCTTCTCCTTATCTGCATAATATAGCGTCTGGAGGCGGATCGGGTTACTGGGTGCGGTTGAACTGTTGTCAAACTCGATACTGTTCAATAAGAAACAAACACTCTGAAGTATAATTCTAGTGACAGAGAAAGACAGAGAGTGAGAGTGAGACAAACCTAGCCTTTGCCCATTCTCCAACCCACCCGAAACCTTGATGTGCTCTGTCACCAAAAGCAACAGAAGGAAAATTGAGTGCTTGTGTAAAATGAAAGACTAACAAAAGATATTCGCTTATATTTGTACAAGAAAATAAATAGCAGTATGTAGAGATTAGGTATGTAAAAAATCCCAGTGAAATAGTGTAACCTACTTAAGAGTATTTGTGGCAAATGGAAGTAGCAACTCAAGCGTCCTTTCCATTTCAGCACTGAGCTGAAAAATCGAAAGCTGTACAGAAACAGAAGGTGAAGCAATTAAATATGTTAGAAAAAAGAAAGAAACGCTTGAGCCTAAATATCCATGAAGAGAAATGAAGAAGTAGAGAATAGAAGAAATGCCGAGGGTTCAACCATCTTCAGAGGGCATACCCGTTCATTGAGATCAAGTATTCGGGAATGTAGAGCCATCTTAACACTATTTGGCAATGCCCGATATAATTGGTCCCTCATATTTTGGGGAATGGTGGTTGGGCAAGACGCCTGTCAAAACATAACCTTCCATTCATGGACACATACTTGGAAAATCAATTATCTGAAAATGAAATTCCTAAAAAGGGGAGATTTATACTTACAATTATACTAGTCTGGTTGATAATATTAGCATAGTGTAATGCAAGACCAGTTTCACCAAGTCTTTGAGGACCCTTGCTTTCCTCCTCACTAACCAATGTTATACCTGCCATGAATCAACAACTCTGTAAGAATTTATGATTGAATGATTTGAGTCACATACTTCAAAGCCAACAACTTAAACCATGTCCAAATGACTTGTAACATAAAAAAATATATGGACATCAGCAAATCTAAAAATATTTCGAAAACTGCCTTGACATGATAAAACCATGCAGTAACAAAGGATCTACGTGCAGAAATTTTTGTCACAGATAATGTACTTCGACTTTCTGATCTATCCACATAGCAAGAAACAACTGACCGGTTAATTTGCTGGCATAACTGTTCATAAATTAGGATGCCTAACAGAAAAAGAACAACATGATTCAACCAAAACCAATGCCTCATACATGACTAAGGGATACTTGGCAATAGGCAGAGACTTCAGTAAAACCAGGGCACATGTAGTTGTAAAAGATCAAGGCCGCAAAAAATATTCTACATCATATTTTCTCATAACCGAGATTCTACATACTTTGGGACATTTCAAAACCAGGGCATGTGTAGTGTAAAAAACAAAGTCTGCAAAGGAAACTCTACGCTATATTTTTCTCGTAACTTAGATTCTACATTTATGAGGCAATTTAAACATTTCTTTTTAGGATTAAATACTTAGATGATCTTTGTGGCTAGTCTCATTACGAGATGTACAACTCATACCATTGTTTCCAAAAGCTTCCCAGATAGCTTTATGTATGTGGGCGACAACAACCAACAGCTTCTTTACAATCTGTGTTAAGCAAAATAATTTGAAAATATAAGTAAAACTACAGAGAATAATATTCCACTCTGTTCTGTGGAAGATAAGACTAATAATGTAGACACCTTCCTCCTTGACCTATGACAGATTCTATATCAAATAAATGTGTTTATATTTGACTGCCATTTCCGCCAGGAGAGGTAGTATAAAGACTAACCAAAACTGGCAGTTTAAATGATAAATTGAAGCACAAAGTACATAGAAGCAGATTCTAATGAAGTTTTCCAACTAGGTATCCAAATATCACAGTTTTATCTCTTCAGAAATAATGACACGTGCTCACAGTTATATACCTCTTCAAAACTTTTAGACCAAAGAGACTTCTTTTTCAATCTCTGTACAAGCTTTCTTTGTTCTTTTAGCTCGCTTTGAAAAACCGTGAGACTCTCTCCTACAATTACAAACGAAATGACCTGTTAATGAATTTAGTGCACTGCTGCCACTGAGCAAACTTCTTGAAGAAACTGGACACATTTAACAATCAGTGGTTAGAACTTTGAAAACTTTTCAAAATTTAATCCATGGACAAGATATTATCTTCTAAGTTTAGAGGTTGATGAAGTAGTAGCAAATGATGAGACCGTAGGCCACAAAGCACAACGGAAGGTAGAAAATGAAGAATACTGCTTACAGGACAGCAGTTTTTCCTGGGTTTAAAGAAAGAGATTATATCTTTTTTCCAAGGTAGAATTTGTATAGCATAATACGTGATTACTGATATGTTGAGATGGGCATCTTGGTCCCATAACATATGAAAATATTACTTTGAATGAACTAGACAGATCCAAGTTTTCAAAACAAGTCTGTGGTAAGCGAATAAGAATTTTATGCCCAACCTCGTCGAGGGAGATTTAAGGACTCCATTTCCTCAAGCTTTCGTCGATAATCTTGTTCAAATCTTTCAAAAGCATTCAACTCGTGGTATAATTCCTACACAAATGAACAAGTTATAGCTTCTTAGAGTCATAAATGCTAGTCGTAACCCAAGGGATAAAATCCGAATTCAAGTGTACATAGACAAAATGGAAAATTTATATAAAGCATGAAAAATTAGTATTATAGTAAAAAACTGCAGAGTATACACTTAAAATGATTCGATAAGACATCTTCAGTATGTCACAGAAATGGAAACGTATTACGTGTTTCAATGCTAGTAGAAGCAAGCTATATATACATGCATATTTACTTGTATTTTTATGTACTGCCAAAGATTAAGAAATAAAATGCATAAAGCAGATAGGAGGAACTAGAAACATCATGTAGCCATTGTAAAGGATGATCAAATGCTTTCTATGAACTTACACAACAGTATTTCACCAACTAGCAGCACATATAAATGCAAAGCTTTAAATTAACTTACAGAAGTGTGCTGAGCCAGCGTAGTCAACTCCTGAACTGTTGTTTCTGCATCAACTATAATTTTTTTGCGGCTTGGACCGTCAGTATCTAATCTGAAATATTTATTATAAACTGTTCAGATCTATATTTGCATGCTCAGCAAAATATACTGACCATACCATATTTTTATAAAGTCAACTTACTTGGAAAAGTATTCACCCATATTGTGCCACTGTGGATCTTTGCACATATCTCCAAATCTAATTACTTCCCGCAAGAAAACTTCAAACTCCTGCCTAAAAATGCCCCAGGGTCAAAAAATGAAAAAGAGAAGATAGAAATTAAAGTATGGAAGGTAAAGAAAAGAGTTACAATTAAATCCTAGCAAACTAGACATAAAAGACAGCCAAACTTCATATGAAAAGCAAATTATTCTCTCTAACAAGAAACAACCTTTTGTCGGAAGCAGCAAAGCTCAGCAATTCCTCCACATTGGTGGAAACTAATTGTTTTACGCTCGAATGTAAAATCTCTTTTTTCAAGGCCTCGATGTTTTCTTTAGAAAGAGATTGCAACAAGTATGTGCCTTTGGCTATTGTGTTAGCTACTTCAAATGCAAATATGGATATTTTATTCCATCTTGAAGCCATGCCAAACCCACTATAGGCATTAAACTTTGGCATGTGAGTTCCAATTGAGTCCAGAACATCCCCTGCCCTCTCACCAGCTCTTCCTAGTCCCTTCTGAATAATCTGCAAAAGCAGAAAACAAAATAAACCATGGTATAGAAAAGTGACAGTGTATCAAACGCCAATAAAGGAACATTATTCCCTTGGACAGAATTCTAAATCCATGCATTCAACTTATTTGATAATCTAGTACTGCAAACCCAGACAGATACAGAATGATTATTGCATCCAGATTATTTATGATAGAAAAATTTTGGCCTCGAAGATTCGGTCGATCTAATGTTTTCAGACTTGACAACAGAAATCATCATAGGCACATAAAATTGTCATTAAATACATATCAGGGCCCTTTATGTTTCTTTCTTGGCTGTATCAAATCATTGAGCCAGGAGATGCATCCTATATTAACTGTTCAAACCATAGAACAATTCAGGATCAGTTTACTGTTAGATGCCTCAGATGCTGTCATAACAATTTTCAAACGAGATACAAGATTCATTTCTCTTTTTTGGGCGAGAATATAAGCTCCATGCACCGAATATTAAGCAGGCAAACGAATTCCAATATATATCCCCTAAACCGAGTAAAATTCTCCTTTTACAGGAATGTGTGCGAGGATGAAGTAACCAATTCCAATATCCAGAGATGGCATAATTTGTTGAGTCCTCCCGTTCATGCTTATTGAACCAACCTTCCTGTTCCAATGAATACATTCTCAACTCACCATTGATGGGAAACATAAAGTTTCCAGTAACGGTAACTCCAGTCATGAGGATCACAAATACCTTGGTAGGAGAAAAAACTTGAACCAAGATGATAATGGGATGTGTCCCACAATGAAATTGGTCTTGTAGGTTCATTATTTAGCATCTTTAATTTTCTTTGCCGGCGTAAATTTTCTTGAATTTTCTAAATACAATAGTTTTTCCTTCTATGCAGTTATCTTATAAACGTTTCTTTGCACATGCAGTTCTATTCACCTTCTCTACTCATCAACAGCGCTATATCTATCAATTACTCCTGCGGAGAGTATCATCGTCGATGCATATGCCAATCTGATCATGAACTTTCCTCTAAAATAAACTGCTAATTAACTACCACGAAACCAATATATATATATATATACACACATATTTATATACTAAAAAATATTACATTGAAATCAACAACCATAATCAAATTAACAATCGTCGAACTCACCTTGCTTGTCCTGCTTGGAGTCGAAGGCTTTGACCGAGTCGGCGTGGCAGGCGACGACTTTGACAAAGTCGGCGTCGATGGCTTCGAGCCACTGGTCAACGACTTTCGCACCACAGGCGAATCAGTCTTTCGCGTTGTTTTGATGAAAGCATCCGAATCAGAATCCGAATAATCATCCCCTTCCAGCTTACTAACGCCCTTTATCTTCTCCAGCTTCTGAAAAATATTTTCTCCAACTTTGGCATTACCGTTCGCCACCCCACAGGAGCACACCGCTCCCATTGTTGTCCCAAACGGTACAAATTGAAAGAGTTTTCAACTTCTTGCGTGTAGAATAATTTTGAAGAAATTAATTTTTTTCTAGAATGAAAATAAGTAAGTTCAATCGGCTGAGACTGAAGGAAGGAAGAATGAAGGAAGAAGAAGAAGAAAAGACGAAGAATAGGAGAAGACGGATGAAGAGAGAGTTTCAGACTTGCTACACCAAACGAGAAAAGGGTATATACTCCACGGCTTTGACTGCGTGACGTAGACTACGGATTTTCTTCATGCCAAACACCGCGTTGCAAGGAGACAGTTCAAATTTCTCGTGGGAAAAGATTTCTGTACAGAATGAAATGTGAAAAACGCACCGAAAACAAATAAAACCAAACAAACACCGTGAAGCTCGAGAGACAAAAGGGACAATAATGGAAGTTCCGAGTCCCAGTCCCGCCCACCGTCTCTGAGTTTTTGAGGTGACTGTCCTAATCAGACGTGGAAATTGCCTATTACTATTATACCCCTCAGCGTTCTGTTCTCTGAGTCAAAATATGTTCAAAATTGTAATGAAAAATATAATTTATAATTTTAGAGTTTAAAATTTTTAATTTAAATAATAAATTCTATTATTAAAAAGTTTTGATAATTATATTTTTAAAGTTAGTTATATTAATTTTTTTAAAATATATAATTATCTTTAATAAATTTTCGATAAAAGTTTCAATTTAATACTTTTTAATTTTTAATATTTTTAAGTAATTAAAACAGTTTTTATAAATTTATCAAATATATTATTTTTTATTTAACATTTTTTTTAAATAAATAAAGTATTTTTTAATCTTTCAAAGTCAATCCCTAACCGGCTCAAAGTCGTTCAGTGTACCGTACCGGGATTTCGCCACCCCTAGATTAAAATCTCCAGTCCAACCCCATGCGTAAGGTCAAACTCAAAGATAAGTAAGAAACGGCACAACACTACTAGCCACGTTCATAAAATTATTGGCCTACGATATACTCCGTTTAGATTTAAAAATCTTTCCATTTTATCTTATTATTATAAATTTTTTATAAAATATATTTAAAAATTTAATATTTTTAAATCTACATTCAATTTTTTAAAATTTTAAAATAATAATAATAATTATTATTATTATTATTTTAATAATATTTTATTCAATTTTTATCTTTCATTTAAAGTTATTTTATCTCATCTCTGATTTCAAACCAGGCCTCAATAATTATATTTTAAAAAAATTACACTTTGATACTTGCATAATTTATTAATATTCATTTTATATATACTTCTCCAGATTTGCACTCAAATAAAACTTGGTATTTTTAATATTATTGTGAAAATTAACATAGTCAGTCAGGTGTTAACTAGCTTATATATACAGTGGACTATGTGTTCAAGCAGGGGAGACATAACTGAATATGTAGATTATAATTTATACAGTATTTATTTAAAATAAAATTATCAGGGATTTTGGATAACGTAGACCTCAAACTGCTTATGTAGATTATAATGTATGCGTAGATTATTAAACTGCTTAGACCGATCGATCCATCCATCAGTTAGGGACAATTAAGAAAAATGAAAAGTTAATATTGTTGTTAAAGACTATAGATGTAACCAGTCCGGTTTTGTACAATATGTTGATAATTATTAGGCTATAAAATGTAATTAATATACTAATATAATTAATATACTAATATATTTTAGTATTATTAATGTATTATGTATTTATCAAAAGGAATATGTTGAGAATTTATTAAGCCATAAAATGTAATTAATATATATTTTATATTAGTAACATATGATCAAACAAATATTCATATTTAAGATTAAAATTTTATGTTATAAATTAGAATATAAAATTATTTCATATATAATTATATATTATATATGTAAAAATGTCATATATGATTATATATATTATATATATAAACTATATCTAATATTAAATTTTAATTATATATATATATATTTTATAAACTAGTCCAGTTTGGTTTATATATTTAATTTCTCAATGTCATGACTTTATTATATATTGCATATATCTAATTCTTTTATGTTCTTTAGGTTTCTTTTTATTTCCAACTGAACCTATATATGCACAATCAATTAATTTCAAAATGGACTTCCATTTTTAATGAAAGCCAAACAAAGGGAAACTTGCATGTTCCCGTACGTACTTAATTAATTATTCGTCAAATGATGAATAAATTATGCAACATCGTTTACTTTGTTTTATAATATATATATATATATATATATATATATATATATATATATATATATATATATATATGTGTGTGTGTATTAGAGAGGAAAGAGATATAAACAAAAAGTTATAGCGTGAAGTGGAAAAAATAATAATTGATACTTAGAGTACGTATTGGACATTTTTTTATTGGTTGACCAAACTCTTATTGGCCACAACCTATCTTCTTTAGTACTTGAGATATATAATCAATCGAAAAGGATGTGCATATAATATATATATATATATATATGATCTAGAACATATATACATTGGAAATTTTATAGATAAAAAGGGGAGCCTAAGAATCAAGATTATTGAGGCATCTAAAACTGGGAATAATGTACTTAATCGGTCAATAATCTAACCAGGGATCGATGCACATATATATACATGTATAGCACATACTAGCTAATCTTTATTGTGTTATATATGTCGGAAGTTAAGGGAAATGGTAGTGCTACTATCTTCCTTTAATTTGTCTATTTGGTGTGTTCTTTATTGCAAATTGTAATTTTTTTTTTGTTTTTTATTTCAAACATTTTTTAAATATTTTTAAATATCTTTAAACATTTAGAAAAATACCAATTCACTAATAACCATTTTTTATTCGATAAATAAAATCTTCTTTTAAAAAAAATCAAATATATAAACAGTTAAAAATGAGAGATAATATTAACATTATTCCTAACAAAAAATAGGGCTTCGAAATTTGACAACATGATCACATCCATGCAAGTGGCACGTGAATTATTTTTCCTTTTTCCAGGTCGGTGTACTTTGACATGTTTAGCATTTAGATTTGGGTGGGTCTACACCGGCAACGCTGGGAGCTTCTAAAAAGTATATATATTGTTTTTTCACATAATTTTTTAAACAGTTTAAAATAATTTTTAAAAGATAAAAAAACTTATAATACTATTAAATAATATTTTTTTAACGAAAAAGTAAATAAATAAAAAAATAGAGCGGGAGCTTGGAGCGGAATCCTAAGTGAGATCCCTAGCTTTTTTTCCTTCAGATTTTTAAGATTTCTGAAGGTAGCACTAACAAATATTTTCTAAAATTCTAATTTCTGTTCGAAAAGCGCTTCAAATTGCAATATCAATATATATTGAATCAGAAAATCTACATAGCAGTCTCATATTTTTTTACATTATTAAAAAATGTAAATTTACTATTTCACCCTTTATTATTTTATACTGATGTGTTAGGTGTGGAGCTGCTGTGTAGCAGTGCACATATTGAATAATATTAAATACAACTTGATAAAGCTTTCTAGACTGTATCACACCCGTTTTAGGCCATTTCCAACTTTGATTTGATAGCCTCAGTCCAATACGAATATGCTTGCAGATTCTAACTAAGGTTACGTTTGAATTAAAATAAGATGATTTTAAATAAAAGATAAAAATTAAATGAAATATTGGTTTTTAATAATAATAATATTTTAAAATTTATAAAATTAAATTATTTAATATATTTTATATAAAAAATTATAATAATAAAATTATATGAGATGTTTTTTAAATTCCAACGCCTAAATAAATGCCTCCAGTGACGGCTGACCGACTTTGATTTTTTTTTTTAGACTAGATGACCGACTTCGATTTGAGGACAATGTTAGCGCCGCCGAGTATGTACTTTGGAAAATGCTTGGGAACAGACAAACCGACCCCTACATGGACCATACCTACGGTTTTTTTTTTTTTTTGTTCTTTTGTTTTTAATTTAATAATTAAGAAAATAATTATTAGTATCGATTTATCGATAGCACTTGTAGGATCCGTTTTTAGTGCATTTGAATTATTTTTAATTTTTTAAAATATAAATATTTACTAATAATCACCTTCTTAATTATTAAAAAAATAAATAAAAATAAAATACGTAAGCAATCAAATTAATAGTGACAAAATCAATAACTACGAATTTTCCTTGAGAGAGTGCTTGGAGAGATAAAATAAGGTGAGGTTGACGAAGAATTCTCTGCATCAATACTCTCTGTAGTTTATTGTGTTGTGTCGGAACCATTTCCTTCTTTTCTGGTTTTATTTTTTTGTTCTTTTTATTTTTAAAAGATTTATCGTTCAAAGAATCATATTTTTCAACCTGAAAAATCATATGCTTCCATCTGTATTTTGACACGACGAATGCGGGTCTTCCATCTCTGAAATCATGAATGATAAAGTTTACTGTAGCAGAAAAAGGAAACGACCGCAAGAAATAATAAAGAGCGCTACTCAGTGATCGCTAGTCACTTTTTATATTTTATATATATATCTTTTCATATTTTTTTAGTAAATTTAAATATTTTTAAAAAATAAAAAATATATATCAATACACTTAAAATCACTTTCTTAATTATTAAATAATTTTTTTATTTTTTTCAAACAACCATGAATTACAGTGGTCAAGTGGAGGCGGCATACAAGTGTTTCTTAATAATAAAATATCAACAAGAAGATGCTACAATTTACTTCATATATAAAATATAGAATAGCTTTATTGTAGCTAATCTTTTAAACGAATTATATTTAACTAATCTAATATAGGTTTAATTTAGTAAACATTCTCTAAAACATGAAGTGCACTAAACCAATGCCAATTAGGAGAGAGTTCGGTCCAGTCCGGTCTAGTCTGGTTTGGACCTATTTGATCTAGGGTTTTTTCACCCTGAATCGAACCGAACTTCCTAAGGACCAGTCCGGTCCAGTCCCATTTGGTCCGGTCCAGTCCGTTCGGTCTACCCTATGACTTTTTTTTTTTTTATCCAATGAAATTTTGTTTAATACTTATGTAATTATATTGTGATATATTTAATATATATACATATAGTATACTATTATATATATATATTAGTAATACGCTAATACTATTAGTCTATTAGTAATAATACTATAACTAATAACTATATGTAATAATAGTAATAGTGATAACTATATATGTAACTATATGTAATAGTAATAGTAATAATAGTAATATATGTAACTATATGTAATACTAATAACTAATACTATTAGTCTATTAGTACTAATAACTATACTAGTACTAATACTATAACTAATAGGTATATGTAATGATAGTGATACTATATGTAATACTATATTAAATAATAGAAATAATATTATAATAGTAATACTCTTATTGCTAATACTCTATGTAGTTATAGTGATTTAATACTAACATATTACATATTAAGCTAACTATACTAATACTATTATAAATTTACAAATATATGATATATTATAATTTATACTATAACTTTTATAATATGTTAATACATTAATATATATACTAGTACTATCTATATTTTTTTGATTTGTTATACTAGTACTATATATAATAGTACTATATATTATAGCTAATAGTTATACATTAAAGAATATATTAATACATTGATACTAAATATATATAGTTATAGACTTATAATGATTTAGTTATTATGAATTTATGATTAGTATAACTATATAATTGTATTAGTATTAGACTATTAGTAATTCAATTTGGCTATATTATATTAATAATATTAGTTATGTTGAATCAGTTAGTTAGTATAACTATATTCTACATTATTAGTATTAATATAAATATTAGTATTAGTTATAACTATATAGCCTATATTAGAATTGAGTCTTAGACTATATAATAGACTAATAGTATTAGTACAACTATATAAGTATACTGTATAGCTATATATTAGTTTGAATTATAGTGATTAGTATAACTATATAAATTATAATAATAGATTATTAGTATAACTATATATTAGTATTAGTTATACTGTTATAGTGATTTAGTATATTATAATTTCTATATTATATTTATACTATAACTCTTATAATATATTAATATATACTAGTACTATATATTAAAGAATGTAATAATATATTCATACTAAATATATATAGTTATATTTTTAATGATGTAGTTATTAACTTATTATGATTAGTATATAACTATATAAATTAAAATAGTATTAGACCATTAATATAGCTATATATTAGTAATATTAGTTATGGTGAATCAGTGCTTTAGTATAACTATATAAGTGTTAACTATAATGATTAGTATAACTATATAAATTATAGTATAGTGATAATTATATTAATTAAATATAAGTATAGTGATAATTAAATTATATTAATTATAATGATAAATATACTATATAGCTATACATAGTATTAATTATAGTGATTAGTATAAGTATATAAATTATATAATAGTATATTAGTATTAATAGTAGACTATTAGTATAGGTCACTATAGCTATTGTTGAAGTATTAATTATAATGATTTAGTATAACTATATTAGTATAAGTATAACTACAGTCTATATTAGACTATTAATATTTTTTTATATCATATATAATTAATTATATACAACTATTATATAAATAATATATAAAAATAATAATATATATTTTTTTAAATTTATATTTGGTCCGGTCCGGGATAGAAAACCCCTGGACCGAGACTGGACTGAACTCAATCGGTCCTCCTAAATTTGAATCGGGGCTAGATTGGACTCATTCGATCCAGTCTGGTCGGTTTGGACCGGCCGATACTCACTCCTAATGCCAATGCTTCTATTCTTTTAGGAGAGAATGTGACCATTTTTCATAACTTTTTTAATTGTAAAGTTGATCCACTTGTATGGTTTGAGATCAACTTAAATAATTAAAATTTTTTTTGGATACATTTAAGGATGTGCTTGGCCATTAGAAATTTTCATCTTAAAATCAAAATTCTCATATCATCATTACAACTTTCTCAAATCTGCATACAAAATATAATAAATAATTCAACTTTTTCAAATCCTAAAACAATGATAATATCAAAATATAATATTTTAATATTTTATCTTAAAACTTAAAATTCTCATATGAGAATTCTTAATAACCAAGCACAACCTAGAGGACGGAAGTTTATACTCTATACCTCCATTTTAGAGACTGTAAATTATATTAACCAGACCACATGCAATAAATATTGATTTATTCGACGTCACTACTTTCCAGTCGAATGATAAATTATGGGGGAAAAAGTCAACATTAAAATAAAAAAGATTTATAGCCTTTTTCGAGCATGGTGCTGGAGGCAGCTTGCTGAATGCTGATGGGGGAGTTCTCAAAGATTATGCCTAAAGAAGCGTTTACTTGCAAAATAATATATATATATATATATATAACTGTATAATATTAAGTATCTTAGGAGATCAGTAATATTATTCATGACGAAGATGATATTTATTTTATTTATGTTTAAAAGCTGTAGTACTATCATTGGGCAATTAGTTGCTGATGAAAGTGTTCCAGCTAGCAATGCTTTTATGAGGGGGATCCAAACGGTGTCGGAACTGGAGATTTATTGGGCAACATGCGCGTTTCAACTGTTGCGTGACCAGGTTTGGTAACTCAAAATTATATCTCATCATTATAATTTTTTTAAATTTTTATATAAAATATAATAAATAATTTAATTTTTTAAAATTATAATTTAACCTTTTTAAATCTTAAAATAATAATAATATTAAAATATAATATTTTAAACTTTAATTTAAAATAAAAAATTCTCATCTTACTCTCTAAACTTAGGACGAAAATGAGAGAAACAGATAAGTGGGATGCTCCTCTTCGCTTTTATCAGGCTAGATATCGAGCTTACCCATATAGTTTAGGCCGGGCCAAATTTTATGGGCTAGCTCAATAAATTACAGGCCTTACCAAATGAACTGGACCATCAGTCAATATGACACATGGGTCCAATGAAAAAATAAATATTAAGAAACTACTAAACAATTAGGAAAATATGCTCATGAGAAATGTTGTTAATTTTAGGTATGGCCACCAACTGCAGAAAAAAAGAGTGATAGAAAATTAAGGTCATTTTTGGTCCTTGTGTAACACGATCGCAGTTATGTTATTTTAATGGAATACGATTGCAGTTAGATTTGATCTGGTCTTGTGTTTGTTATAGACACGTACAAGGCCAAGTGAAAAAAAATAAAAGAAACGTGCAATAGGCCAAAAGGGAAGTGCTTCCTCGTTGTGTATTTTATTTTCGGTGAAGATTCTCTCGTCATTTACCAAACGACTCTTCAAATCCGAAATTTTTTTATTCGCATAATATACCTTTTTTTTATTTATTTATTAAATTTTGCTATGAATTGGTATTCAATAACAATGCAAATATCAATAGACTAATAGTGAACTCGTAATATATTAAATCTGTCCACCATTTACTTCGAACATCACACAGCAAGCTAAGGCCGGCACTGCTTACACCATCTCCAATAGCCGGCTCTCTCTCTCTCTCTCTCAAAAGTGACGAAACTAGTTTCCTCGAGAAAAATGGGCCATTGATCATCTCCGTAGCAGAGTACCAGTGTGACTTCTTCAACAAGTACTCTTCTCCATCTGTGAATTTTTTTTTCTTGTTCGTTTGCCTTTTCTACTATGGTAACGAGTCTGTTTGCTGTTGTTGATATCAATATACACTTTTCCCTCTTGGTGACAGTCACAGGATTGATACTGGGTAGTCAGTTTTATGCACTTCTTTCTGTCTTTCTATTTAGATGCTATAAATGCATGTTGAGATTGTGCGTGTGATGGAATCGAATTATGGACGTAAATTGTTGTGGCAAAGAGAAGGATGTGAAATAGTAAAGTTCCTCATTTTTCCTTTCATATGTTTCCTTAGCAATCAGAGAAAGACCAGTTGAAAACTGTTAATCCATGCTCTAGCCGTTAAGACTAACCTTGGAATTTGTTCCCTTTGATTGTCTCGACAAGACAGAAAAATGAATGCTAAGTATGGCCCTACAATGGACCAAAAGGATATGGTAAGGTTGTTGATTGCTACCGTCGATAACTTCAGCCGAGATCGGTTGATTAGTAAAGAAAAGAGAACGCAACAAAAAGAACAGTGTGCAGAGAGGTTGGCAGCTGAAGATGGAAGCTGTGACAAAGACACAGAGGTTCGGTACTCGGATCAAGCAGTGTTGGCAAATTTGGACTGGGATATCGAAGCCCTTGAAGAAGCAATCAACACCTCTAATATGGAAACTAAGCTTGCACGATTGGACTATGCAGAGAAGATGCTGCAAGTGTGTGCCATGCTGAACTCCACCCAGGAAACTGCCGGGGTTCCCAACTTCTATCTCTCTGCTTGGGCTCACCTCAACCTTTCATACCTGTGGAAATTAAGGGGCAACGTTCAAGATTCAGTTCTTCACGTTCTCGAGATGTTTATAGTAGACCCTTTCTTCTCGCGGATCCATTTTGCTCCTGAACTTTGGAAAGACCTGTTTCTTCCACAGATGAGCTCGATCGTAGGGGGGTATTCGGAGGAGAGGCACAGACTTATGATGGAAGCAATTCCTGACTGTTCTGATTTGTCATTGACTGCTGATTTGGATCAGTTTTTCAACGAGTCTGTGATTTTCTCATTGAGGCCAGATCAGATGGAGAAACTGCAAAAGCTGGAAAAGCTTTACGGGGAAGCATTGGATGAGAATACACGGCTTTTTGCTAAATATTATGAGGATCTCATGAACTCTGATTTATCCACCAACAAGAGGGTGATTCCGATGTTGCCAATTGCTGAGCCTCCAATGCCTCCTTTGCATGAGGTCAGCCGTTCGATTCCAGATTATGTAAAATTCGGTCCTATCTTGCCCAAGAGTGCTGGATTTTCTGCAATTCTTAAATCTAAGTATGGTGCAAGAGAAGCAAGCAGGTTGGTGCATTTGAAACGTGTAATTAGGTCTGTAAATAGTAGCGAATGATTTGAGTTAAAATATTTTATTAAGAAGTTATGTTATATACAATCACTTTTGTATACTCTTTACGTACTCTGTTGATGTTAAAAAAAAGTGACACAGTCAATTAGATTAATGGAGTGCACAAAGAGTATGTAAAAGTGACTGCAGATAAAATTTTTGTTTATTGAGTTTATAAAAAGAAGAGAAAAATTTGAATAAAAATATTATAAAGTTAAAAAAATTGTTTAAATATTAATTTTATTTTAAAGTTTAAAATTATATTGATTTTTGTGTTTGGCGAATGTTTAGATAATGTTTAAATTAAAAAATTTAAAATTTAAAATTAAAAAATATTTTATATTTGAGCTGTATCAGAAGATAAAATTATTAAAAAAATTGAGAACTTAAAAATTTAATGTTTCGTCGAAACTTTCCTTTAAATTCTTTTTACATGAAAACTCCCTATTTATGATCGATATATTGGTTTTGAATTTTATGGAGAAGAATGTGATCTTTGAACTTTTCATTTTATTTGAGGCTCTTATGTATGTATTGTAATACTTTTTCAGTAACTTGGCTTCTAGCAGAAAGAATGCAACATCCATTACCTCTCAGATTATTAAGGAGTCAGCTAGATGGGAACCTCAGGTAAAGAAAAATTAGAGCAGTGCATTTATAATTCCACAACAAAAGCTTGATTATAGTTGTACATCTTTCTTTCCTTTTCTTTTTCCATCTTTTTTTCTGGGTTTTACATACAGGTTTTGTAATTTTTGAATACTGTAAACTCTATTCTTGTAAACGATTCCAGGACGGGTCATTCGATGAGAATGAAGATGAGTCTGAATATGAGCCTGATGATGCTTATGCGGATTTCGAGGATACATAAACCAGAAGATTACGGGGCGTGAAGATGGTTGATGACAAGGACGCTGGGCCTAAAGCACTTCCATCTGAAATAAAGAATCAAGGACATTCTTTCTCAATCTTCTCTCCTCTGGATTCCCCTGGAGCTACTTCTCCAAAGAATCTATCTCCAAACAGAGATGAGTATTGTGAAAAGGAACCCATTTCTATGTTATGCCTTTTTTCCAACCAGATCACGGATTCCACTGTAACCACCCCGTTGCCTGAATCTCCACACACGAGGAATGATTACAGTATCAGCTCAGCAGAGTCTGATGGTGAAGTGATGGTGTGTTTCCAGATTTAAGATCTTACAATTTTTTTTTACTACCACTCATCTACTCTAGCTCTTTTTTTGTATAATTTAGTTTTTGTTATCCAAACTCCCATTTGGATGCTGGATTCTAAATGAAAATACAGAATATTTGCAGGAAAACCTATGGCCACACACGGACAATGAGTCATGACAGTGTGAATGGCCAAGTACTAGTAAATAGGTAATCAGCACTTTGTTTCTTTTAGATTATTGTTTTTAAGGAGTTTGCAACTAATCTGATTTTGCTTGTCTTGCAAATAGACGATCAGCATGTCACCCATAATTTTTATTAGAAACATTGAAGTCCCTTTCCACTGACAGTCAAACTTCTGTGGATTTTTCAGTTGCATTCATGAAGGGGGGGAGGAGGGAAGCCAGCACTTCATTTCTCTCCCAATTTCTGAGAAGCTGACTACTCGAACAAGACCGCCTAAGGATTTTGTTTGCCCCATCACAAGCCACATCTTTTTTGATCCTGTTACCCTTGAAACAGGTTAGATATATGAGAGAAAAGCAATTCAAGAATGGCTGGAAAGAGGAAATGAGACATGCCCTATTACACGGCAACCTCTTTCGGCCACCACACTGCCCAAAGCAAACTATGTTTTGAAGAGGCTAATAACATCTTGGAAAGAACAGTATCCTGATCTCGCTCAGGAGTATTCATATTCCGAAACACCAATGAACTCACTTAGGTTACCCTTCACAAAAGAAATGCCCTTGGTCTCCACACTAACCAGAACAAGTGATTTCTCCAGCCACAAGAGCATAGTTGAGCTTCTTCACTATTGGAGCAAAAGATTTATGCGAGCAGCAGTATCTACATCACCAACCAGTGTGATATCTCAAGCTGCAGTGGAAACTATTATCAATGGTTTAAAACCCTACGTTTCGTGTCTATGTGATTCTGACAACTTGCAAGAGTGTGAATTTGCTGTGTTAGAAATAGGCAGATTATGGAAGGACTCAAAGGGTGATTCTGGGGTTCATTCTTATTTATGCAATCCAGCAATTGTAAATGGGTTTGTGGAAATACTTTCAGCTTCTACGACAAGAGAAGTTCTCAGAACATCAGTTTGCATTCTCTCAGAGCTAGTATTTGCTGATGAAACTGTAGGGGAAGCTCTTACCAGTGTAGACTCCGATTTTGATTGCCTGGCTGCTCTGCTAAAGCATGGCCTAGCTGAAGCTGCTGTTCTTATATACCAGCTGAGGCCAGCATTTGCTCAGCTTTTAGCTCATGACTTTTATACCCTCTTTTGTCGAGATAATTATAAACAAAAAAGAAGATTTGGATGATCTCCACTTAGTAATTATGCCCCAGGATGTTGCTTTAGCAATACTTGAGCAGATTTTGCTGGGAGGGGATGAATGCAGCAGGTCTCTCAATGCCTTGAGTGTCATTTCTGCAAATGGAATACCTGCTTTAGTCAAGTGTTTGGATCGGCTGGAGAGAAGAAGATCCAGTGTTTCCATACTTTTATGTTGCATGCAAGCTGAAAAAAGTTGTCGGAACTGTTGGGACTGGTCGGAGACAGAGATGATTTTAAATAAAAGGAGAGACGAAATTTAACGTGGTTCGGCAATTGCCTACGTCCACAGCTGCTGTAATTTCACTATAAAATATTTCTACAAAAAATTTCTCACCCACACTCTTTCTCTCTTCCTTTTTCTCTATCTTTCTCTCTTTCTCTCTATCCCACATTTTATATAATTGAGCTCTCTCCTATTTATAGGAGAGAGTAGCCTACCATTTGCAAATGGTGGGTGGCCTAACAAGGTGGGTGGCCTAACAAGGTGGGTGACCTAACAATGG
Source organism: Carya cathayensis (assembly GCA_011037825.1). Classification (NCBI taxonomy): domain Eukaryota; kingdom Viridiplantae; phylum Streptophyta; class Magnoliopsida; order Fagales; family Juglandaceae; genus Carya; species Carya cathayensis. The sequence continues at coordinate 184,155 of QGSO01000247.1, read as the reverse complement.
TGGGTGGCCTAACTATGGTGGGTGGCCTAACAAGGTGGGTGGGTTGCAAACCCAAACCCATTTCATACTTGGTTTGTCTCCATTCATAACAATCTCCCACTTGGAGACAAATAAGTCTACATATCTTCATAGCAACCATCACAGCAACTTCAAGTCATGCCTTTAAGTACGGAGGCCAACTGAAGCTACACACAGCTTCAGTTTGTCAGCAGTAACTGCTTTTGTAAACATGTCTGCTGGGTTCTCTGTTCCTCGAATCTTCTCAAGTATCAGCTGTCCACTATCGAGAAGAGATCGAATAAAATGGTATCGCAACTGTATGTGTTTTGTTCTGGAATGAAAGGCTGGATTTTTTGCAAGAAAAATAGCACTCTGACTATCACTGTGCAGAATACCTTTTTCATTTTTCTTTCCCAATTCCTCCAAAAAGGACTGCAACCAAACCATTTCCTTCCCCGCTTCAGTTATAGCAACGTATTCCGCTTCTGTAGTTGAGAGAGCAACAATCTTCTGTAACTTAGAAGCCCACGATACAGCTGTACCACCCAGCGTATACACAAATCCAGTAGTACTTTTTCTGCTGTCAACGTCACCTGCTAAATCAGCATCTACATATCCCTGTAGCTTTAAACCTGCTTTTGTAAAGCATAGTGACGTATCTGAAGAGCCTTGTAGATATCTCAAAATCCACTTGACTGCTTCCCAATGCTGCTTTCCTGGATTACTCATGTACCTACTCACAGCTCCCACTGCTTGTGCAATATCTGGCCTTGTACAGACCATGGCGTACATAAGACTACCAATAGCAGATGCATAGGGTATTCCGTTCATGCATTCTTGCTCTTTCTCCGTCTTTGGCGACTGATCCTTAGTTAGTCGAAAGTGACTAGCTAAGGGTGTGCTCACTGGTTTCGCCTTGTCCATGTTAAACCTACTGAGCACCTTCTTCACATACTCCTCCTGCGAGAGCGTAAGAGTATTATTAGCCCTGTCTCTAATAATTCTCATACCAAGGATTTGTTTTGCAGCACCCAAATCCTTCATCTCAAACTGCTTTGACAACTGCTTCTTCAGTTTATTGATCTCCTCGATGCTTGACCCTGCAACGAGCATATCATCCACATACAACAGTAGGATAATATAAGAGTTGTCAAAATTCTTCATATAGCAACAATGGTCAGCCTGCAGTCTTGTAAATCCATTACTGCACATGAAGTTGTCAAACTTTCGGTACCATTGTCGTGGAGCTTGTTTTAGGCCATACAAGCTCTTCTTCAGTTTGCAAACTAGATTCTCTTTTCCCTTTACTGAGAATCCTTGTGGCTGGTGCATATAGATGTCTTCCTCCAAATCACCATGAAGGAATGCAGTCTTCACATCTAACTGCTCAAGATGTAGATCCTCTGCAGCCACAATTGCCAACACTAGCCTGATCGTGGTCAATTTTACGACTGGGGAGAAAATGTCTGTGTAGTCGACACCTTCCTTTTGTTGAAACCCCTTCACAACCATTCTGGCTTTGTAGCGCTTGCTACCATTGTGCTCTTCCTTAATCCTGTACACCCATTTGTTGTGCAAAGCCTTCTTGCCTTTTGGAAGCTTAGTTAGCTCCCATGTCTGATTTGACATCAGTGACTCCATCTCATCTTGCATGGCTTTCTCCCACTTGATCGAATCTTCAATCTGTAGAGCTTCATCATAACTTTCCGGTTCACCACTATCTGTTAGCAGGATGTAGTGTAGAGATGGTGAGAACCGTTGTGGTGGCCTAATCGTCCTTGAAGATCTTCGAATAACAGTGAGTGGTGTACGTTGTTCGATCTGTGTATCATCATTCTCTTTATCCTCGTTCTGATCAGTGTTGACTTGAGTAACATCAAAGTCAACAACCTCAGGTTTCTTTGGCTGCTCCTCAGGTTCAGCTTGTGACCTAGCTTTGTACAGAATCTGCTCATTGAAAATTACATTTCTACTTCTAATGATTTTGCGATTTTTACCATCCCAAAATCGATAGCCAAATTCTTCATCACCATAACCGATGAAAAAACATTTTCTAGATTTGGCTTCTAACTTGTTACGATCAGTAGAATCTATGTGAACATATGATACACAGCCAAAAACTTTCAAATGGGAAAGATTTACCTTCTTTCCGCTCCAGACTTCCTCTGGTAGATCGAACTTTAAGGGAACTGAAGGTCCCCGGTTAATCAAATAGGCTGCAGTGTTAACTGCATCAGCCCAAAAACATTCAGGCAATCCTGAATTCAGCCTCATGCTTCTGGCACGTTCGTTGAGAGTTCTGTTCATGCGTTCAGCTACGCCATTCTGCTGCGGTGTCCCGGGAATAGTCTTCTGAAATCTGATCCCATTTGCAGCACAGAATTCTTTGAACCCTCTGTCGATGTACTCTCCGCCATTGTCTGACCTCAGACATTTCAACTTCAAGCCTGTTTCATTTTCAACCATAGCTCTCCACTTCTTGAAAGTGTCAAATGTGTCAGATTTATTTTTCAAAAAATAAACCCATACTTTCCTGCTTGAGTCATCAATAAAGGAAACATAGTACCGCGATCCTCCAAGAGAAGCGACTGGGGATGGCCCCCACAAATCTGTGTGCACCAATTCCAACTTTGTAGACTTTGGAGTTCTGCCATTTTTCAAGAAACTAACCTTTTTCTGCTTCCCAAAAATGCAACCTTCACACATGTCGAAATCAGTTGATTCCAACTTTGGTAACTTCCCCTTGGATAATAGTACTTTCATTCCTTTCTCACTCATGTGACCAAGCCTTTGATGCCATAGGTTAGCATTTGCGTCAGCAATTGCAACAGTATCTCTAATGCTTGAAGTCATGTATAGAGTACCTGTTTTTGTGCCTCGAGCTACTACCATAGCTCCTTTTGTTATCTTCCACGTGCCGCCGGTAAATAGTACCGAATGCCCATCAGCATCAAGTTGTCCTACAGAAATCAGGTTCCTCATGAGCTTGGGAACATGTCGCACCTTCTGTAACAACCATGCACTTCCATTGGGCAGATTGATTCGTACATCTCCCATGCCTTCGATTTCCAACGCTTCACCATCTGCTAAGTACACCTTCCCGAAATCACCAGTGACATAATTCTGCATGATTTCTCGGTGTGCTGTAGTGTGGAATGAGGCTCCTGAATCTAACACCCAAGATTCAATTTGGTTGTCGACTGAAAGGAGTAAGGCATCTTGGAAATCTTCTGTTGTGGCATTAGCAGAGTCATGCTCATTCTTCTTCTTTGCCTCCTTGCAATTATTTCTGAAGTGGCCAATCTTGCCACAATTCCAGCACTGTACTTGTCTTCCGGACCTAGATTTACTTCTTCCTCTTCGGGAATTTGACCTGCCCCGATTTGAATTTCTACTAGCTCCTCTACCTCTCGTCTCGAGGTTTAAGGCAGAACTGGAAGTTGATGCTTCTCCTGTATCTCTTCTGCGAACTTCCTCGCTCAGAATATGGTCCCGGATATCTTGATACTTCATCTTTGTTTTGCCATAAGAATTGCTAACAGCTGTTCTCATGGCCTCCCAGCTTTTTGGCAATTGAGCCAGAGCAATCAGTGCACGTACTTCATCATCAAATTCAATCCCCACAGAAGCTAATTGATTGATGATGGTGTTGAACTCATTCAGATGCTGAATAACTGGAGTTCCTTCTGTCATTCTCAAGTAGAATAGCTTGTACATCAAATGCACTTTGTTATTGGCTGATGGCTGCTCATACATGTCTGATAGAGCCTTCATCAAATCTGCTGTGGTCTTTTCCTTTCCCACATTGTGTGCAACTGATCTTGACAATGTTAGTCGAATGACTCCCAACACTTGTCTATCAAGAAAACTCCAATCTTCATTGCTCATGTCATCTGGCTTTTTTCCTAGGAGTGGAAGATGTAGTTTCTTCCCATAGAGATAATCCTCTATTTGCATTCTCCAGTAGGCAAAGTCTGTACCGTCAAATTTCTCGATACCAACACTTTTAGCTTCTTCTCCAGCCATAACTTTACAAATGAGTTCAAATTTGAACAAACAAAGATCACCGTTGCGTTCGAAACACTCGAATTAGCAAAGTGCGACAAGTGGCAGGATGACGTCGGCTCGGCTCAGTCACGGCTCGGCTTGGCTCAGTTGTCTTCAACCTCCAGATGCGCGTGGATCGATGCTTCGATCTTCAACCGACGCGTGTGGGCTACTCCGACCTCCGTTTTCGATTCCGTTTGCGGCAACGGATTCGTCTCGACGCGAGGAACACCCTGGAGTGGTCAAAAATTGATTTCGACCAACTTGACTAGTAGAAATGAATAGTACTTCACTAAGTAAGTTCCCAGGAAAGATTGGAGGGTCACAATGGACACACTTAAAATTTCCAATCTCCTAGACAGAACCTCCTTAGACTATACGTATCTACACTACTACACCAAAACTCCACCCCACAAAAGAACCTAGTGGCTCTGATACCAGTTGTTGGAACTGGTTGGAGACAGAGATGATTTTAAATAAAAGGAGAGACGAAATTTAACGTGGTTCGGCAATTGCCTACTTCCACAGCTGCTGTAATTTCACTATAAAATATTTCTACAAAAAATTTCTCACCCACACTCTTTCTCTCTTCCTTTCTCTCTATCTTTCTCTCTTTCTCTCTATCCCACATTTTATACAATTGAGTTCTCTCCTATTTATAGGAGAGAGTAGCCTACCATTTGCAAATGGTGGTTGGCCTAACAAGGTGGGTGGCCTAACAAGGTGGGTGACCTAACAATGGTGGGTGGCCTAACTATGGTGGGTGGCCTAACAAGGTGGGTGGGTTGTAAACCCAAACCCATTTCATACTTGGTTTGTCTCCATTCATAACAGGAACTTGATAGCAAATATAATTGAATTGTCACCTGTGCTCGAATTATTTCATGTTGGTAATGATAGCGTGAAAGGAATATGTGTGGATTTTATCTCAGATCTAGTTCGGTTGAACAGGTATTCTTTACATCTCAAATCTTCACTTCTCATTTGTGTTAAATTCTAAGCACGTTACTTCTATTATAAATTTAGTAAATAAATTGCACAAGTTATAGTTGCGACAATACCTCATCTAGTCATCCCCTCTGAGAATGAGGGTGAAGGGAAAGTTGTGAGTTTAAGATCACTGGTTTGCATAACTTACCAACCTTGGCATGATATGTTCACCGGGAGCTCTTTGGAGTAGGATCTCAAATGCTTCGATCATTCTCCTGATAATTTTTATTTGTATCAGACAGCACGCACAACTTTACATGTGTGCTTCTTTGTATGGAATACAAGCACCTAATGATTTATTTTCATCTTTCCTCAATCACCCTTCCAACACCCATGTTGAAGATTCTAGTTGTTAGATGACTGCTTTGTTCCAAAATTAAGCTGGTGGGATAAAGTATGGAGTTAGGTTAAAACTCAGGATCATTTTTGTTACGATACCATGTTAAATCACCAATTTTTCTAAAAGTTTAAGTTGGTGGGAAAAGAGAATTCAATCATTTAATTTAAATTTCAATGCTTTTCTTTCCTACGTTGTCACAGGAGGACATTCTGCAACCACATCTTGCAGATAATTAAAGATGAAGGAGCATTTAGCACCATGCATACTGTGACAATTTCAACTCAAGTTCTCAGAAAACAGAGCACTGGAGAAGACGAGAAGAACTTATTTCATTAATCTGAAACTGTACATGCGTTGGGTTAAGTATTTATACATTGAGTAAAAACTTAACCCAAGGTTAAAGACTATTAAACCAACTAACCGACTTAATTGGTTTAAGACACAAAAGTAATTACATGTACCTGCTTTATTAAACGGACTAATAGAAAACAAAATAAAATGAAATGAAAATCTTACAATTTGCATTATTTACAATAGTCCCCCTCAAGATGAATGGTATATATTGTGAACATTCAGCTTGGACATCAATGAATAAAATGGAGCAGATCCGAGAGGCTTGGTGAACAAATCTGCAAGCTGATGGGATGAGGTAACATGTAGAGTCTTGAGTAGTCCAGCTTGTATCTTTTCTCTGATTAAATGACAATCCAACTCTATATGCTTTGTTCTCTCATGGAAAACAGGATTAGCAGTAATATGTAGGGCAGCTTGATTGTCACAAAATAATAGAGAAGGTGGAGAATGACTTTGACCAAAATCATTAAGTAAAGATCTTAGCCAAGTCAACTCACAAACTGTATAGGCCATGGACCTATATTCAGCCTCTGCAGAGAATCGAGAAACAGTGGTTTGTTTCTTGGATTTCCAAGAAATTAATGATTCTCCAAGAAATATACAAAAACCAGAAATATATCTCCTTGTATCAGGGCAACTTGCCCAATCGGAATCAGCAAAAGCCTTCAAATGGACTTGAGAACTAGCTGATAAAAACAATCCCTGACCAGGTGCCAATTTGATGTATTTAACAATTCTAAGTGCAGCTTGCATGTGAGGCACCCTAGGAGCATCTAAAAACCGACTCAAGTAGTACACAGAATAGGTGATATCTGGCCTAGTATGAGTAAGATATAGCAACCTGCCTATAAGTCTTCTATAGGCAGTTACATCTTCAAATAAATCACCTTCTGATTTAGATAACTTGCAATGAGAATCCATGGGAAAATTTGATGGTTTGGCAGCCAACAATCCTATATCAGAAATCAGTTCTAAGGCATACTTCCTCTGACAAACAGAGATCCCTTTCTTGGATCTTGCAATCTCCATTCCCAAGAAATATTTCACAGGACCTAAATCCTTCAATTTAAAATGAGAACTTAAAGCATCTTTTGTCTGCTGAACAGCAGAAAAATCACTGCTTGCCAAGAGAATGTCATCGACATACACCAAAAGTGCAACAAAAAATTCATTTGTTTTCTTAGTAAACAAAGAATAATCTGACTTAGATTGTACAAAACCTAAATCAAGTAGAGCTGTAGTGAACTTAGAATTCCATTGCCTAGAAGCTTGTTTCAATCCGTACAAGGATTTCTGCAATTTACAAACCCTTGTGTCCCCCTTCTTAAGATAACCCGGTGGAGGTTTCATATAAACTGTCTCATCCAATTCACCATATAAAAAGGCATTGTTCACATCTAAATGCACCAAAGACCAATCATAAATTGCTGCCAGGGATAAGAAAACCTTCACTGTCACCATCTTCGCAACAGGAGAAAAGGTTTCTAAGTAGTCTAGGCCTTCCCTTTGAGTATACCCTTTAGCAACTAATCTAGCCTTATGCCTCTCAATAGAACCATCAGCATTGAACTTAGTTTTATAAACCCACTTGCAACCTATGGAAGATTTATTTGGTGGGAGATCAGTTAGTGTCCAGGTATGATTGGACTCTAAGGCATTTAGTTCAAGGGTCATTGCATCTCTCCAATGAGAATGCTTTACGGCTTGATGGTAAAATTCAGGTTCTTGATGAGATGAAATGGCAATGCTAAAGGCTTTATGAATTGGAGACAAATGCTTGTAAGATAAAAATTCAGAAATGTTGTATTTATTACCTGAAATTGTATCAGTTGAAGTAGGAGACGATGTGGGAGAAGTAGAAACTGCTGAAGATGCTAGATTGCAATGATATTGTTGCAAATAGTTGGGAGTTTTATGCATTCTGGTTGACTTTCGAAGAGGAGGAAACTGATTTATATCATGCAAAGGAATGGAAGGCACAGAAGGAATAGAATCTGAACTGGATGAAATATCTGTCTCGGGTGTACATTCTGTGACAGGATTGGGTAAAACCAACTGAGATGACAAAGAAGATGATGGAGAAGAAAATGAAACCTGAAAAGGGAATATGGTTTCATGAAACACAACATCCCTTGAAACAAAAAAGGTATGAGACTGCAAATCATACAACTTATACCCTTTTGTTCCGAAAGGATAACCAACAAATATACATTGTCTAGCTCTAGGAGAGAACTTAGATCGATTATTACTCAACGTGGAAGCATAACACAAACATCCAAAAACTTTGAAATGATTGTAGGAAGGATAAGCTGCAAAAAGAATTTGATGTGGTGAATTGTTGTTTAGAATCTGAGAAGGAATATGATTGATAATATGTGCTGCTGTTAAGATACATTCTCCCCAAAAATTTAAGGGAACATTGGATTGGAATTTTAGAGATCTTGCTACATTTAAGAGGTGTTGATGTTTCCTCTCAACAATAGAATTTTGTTGAGGGGTTTCAACACAAGAAGTTTGATGAAAAATTCCTTTGGAATTATAGACATCTCTCATCTGAAATTCCAATCCATTATCTGTTCTTATACATTTTATTTTTTGCTGAAATTGTGTAAGTACCAGATTGTAAAAGGCTGTGAGGATATGTTTAACCTCAGATTTGGATTTCATCAAATAAACCCAAGTGAACCTAGAATGATCATCAACAATTGTAAGGAAATATTTGAAACCATAATGAGTGGGTACTGAAAAAGGATCCCATATATCACAATGAATCAAATGAAAAATGGAAGAAGGTTTGTAAGAATGAACAGGAAATTTCAATCTCTTTTGTTTTGCTAAAGGACAAATTGTACAATGGTAATCATGTGTACATTTATTTAAAGACATATCAGGAATTGCTTTAGAAAGCACAAGTAGCCTAGAAAGAGATGGATGCCCTAATCGACTATGCCACAAATGATAAGTGGAATTATGAAAAGAATTTACTCGAGAAGAATGAGGTGAACCAACAGCTGCACTGACTGAAGACTGTTGTAGAATGTAGAGTCCAGCAAGCTTGCTACCCTTCCCAATCATCTTCCATGGGATAAGCCCCTGTATGTAACAAATCTCAGGCATAAAAATGAAACAACAATTCTGGTCAGAAGTAAGCTTTGTCACTGAAAGAAGATTATATGTAAAACTAGGCACACATAAAACATCTTTCAATGTCAAGCTTTCTGATAATTGAACAGTACCGAGATGTGATACTGCAACATTTGTTCCATTTGGCAATTTAACAAAAGTATTCAAAGCTTTTGTTATAGTAGTAAAAAATTGTGTAGAATGAATTATATGATCAGTAGCACCTGTATCAATGATCCAGGTGCTAGAAAAGGATGGTAATTTCTCACTGTTAATTGAAAAAACGGATGGTAAAAGTGGTTTACCTGAAACAGATGAAAAAGGAATTTCAGAAATGATATTGGCGGCTTGATGATGAGAAGAATCAGTTGCTTGTGGTCTAATTAATGCCAATAGTTGCTGATATTCATCTTGAGAGAAAGACATGCAATTAAAGTCAAAAGGTGTACTCTCGGGTTGGACCAGTACTTGATTGGCTGAAGAAACCTTCCCTCTTGACCTAAAATTCGGAGGATATCCATGCAATTTGTAACACTTATCCACTGTATGGTTCGTCATTCCACAATGAGTACACAACAGTTTTTCCTTTCTAAACTGTTTTCCAGAATTAGGTTTAGAACTTTCAATCCTCTTATTCATGAAGGCCACGTTAGGTTCAAATCCTATTCTCCCCATGGAACTAACCTCCTTTTGTTTCTCTTCTTGTATAATTAAAGAGAACACTTTGGTAATGGATGATAGGGGTTCTAGCAACAAAATCTGACCCCTAACATGTGTAAAATCATCATTTAGTCCCATAAGGAAACTAATCACATGCTGCCGTTGTTGATATGCAAGAAACAAACGAGTAGCATCACACTTGCAACTCTTATAAGCTCCATAAGTACAATGAGGTATTTGATCATAATTCATCAACTCATCCCAAAGACATTTAAACTTTCGGTAATAGACACTTACTGAAGTTTGATCTTGAGATAGAGATGAAAGTTCCTTCTGGAGTTGAAATATCCTCGGTCCATTCCCTTGAGAGAACTGATTCTTGAGTTCATCCCACATATCCTTCGCAGTGAGTGCGTAAACAATGGTTTCTCCAATTTCACGAGAAACAGAGTTGAGAATCCACGATAACACCATGCTATTACAACGATCCCACTTAGAATAGGTTGAATCAGTTTCGCGTGGTTGGACGATGGAGCCATTAACGAAACCAAGCTTATTTTTAGCTTTTAAAGCCATTTCCATGGAACGACGCCAACTATTGTAGTTGTCGCCGGTAAGGAGATTTGAGACGAGAATTGAACCAGGAGAATCTCCATTTTGAAGTTGAAATGGACTGGAATCATCTGTGTTGGAAGAAACAGAGGATTCGGCCATTTGTGCAGCGAAAATGAAGAAAGGGAAGGGAAAAATCGAAGAAACCCTAACCCTAATAAGCGACTGATACCATGTGACAATTTCAACTCAAGTTCTCAGAAAACAGAGCACTGGAGAAGACGAGAAGAACTTATTTCATTAATCTGAAACTGTACATGCGTTGGGTTAAGTATTTATACATTGAGTAAAAACTTAACCCAAGGTTAAAGACTATTAAACCAACTAACCGACTTAATTGGTTTAAGACACAAAAGTAATTACATGTACCTGCTTTATTAAACGGACTAATAGAAACCAAAATAAAATGAAATGAAAATTTTACAATTTACATTATTTACAATACATACATTTCTTGTGTATCTTCAAATGGCTCCGGTGAAGCAGCAACCTGCAGTTGCTGCCCTTCTTCTACAGCTTGATCTCCTGGTTTGCCTTGATTCTCTGAAATCAACCATTAAAGTCTAAAGATTTTAATAATACTTTTATACTGTGTGCCACTAAAGGATCTTACGGTTTACCACAGATTCCTAAGAGTATCAATTTTCCAGGTTAAGCCACGCAAGATGAGCATATACAGGGAAGAAGCGATAGATGCATTAATTGAAGCACTCAGGAGAAAGGACTTCTCTAATTCTCAGATGATGGCTATAGATACTTTATTATCTCTTTCTGGGCGTCTGACCATCTCAGGGGAATCCTATACTGAAGCCTGGTTACTCAAGATTGCGGGATTTGATCAGCCTTACGATGCTTTGATGAAGGCAGAGCAGCTGAGAAAACCGGACGATGATTTGGTGGAAACAACGGTTTGCATTCGTCTGGTATTAGTTTGTTATGGAGCTAGTTACTCATTATATTCAAGCATGCATCAATCCTGAATATTTTATACTTACATATAGGAAGAGGAAGAGAAAGCTACAAGCTCTTGGGAGAGAAGGGTAGCTTTTGAACTTTGCAAACACGAAAAGGGCTCTATTTTCAAGGCCTCAAAGGAATGCCTTAAGAGTGATTCATTAGAGATGGCAAAGTCATGCCTGGTCCTTGCCGCGTGGCTCACGTACATGCTTTCTACTCTTCCTCATACTGGTGTTAGAGGTGCTGCTCGCAAGTTCTTGCTTGATGAATTCATCAATTGCCTCCAATCCTCTAAGAACATGGAGGAGAAAATTCTAGCGACCCTTGCTATTAAAACATTTATTAGTGATCCAAGTAAGTGCAGTAAAAAGCTAAAATTTGCACAAAAAAATTTTCAATGTCTCTTCAAATAAAATTAACTCAAACCCTCAATTTTAGCTGCACTTGAAACACTGGGAGAATATGCTAAATACATCTACAGAACCTTGAGAGAGCTTAAGAGGAATTCAGTGGTGGTCACAGATATAATGAAAGCGTTGATGAATTTGTCATCTGTAGATGCAGTAAGTGAGGTGCAATATAAGATAAGAGTCTATATAAAAATAGTATTGTGGATAGATAACTAGATACTACTAACATTCTGTTTTTTAGACACAGTTGTGGAGTTGTACTGAAATGGTTGAGTTAGATTCATCATCAAATGGTGAGGTTCTTTCTTTGCTTCACCTAAATGGCCGGCTTATAAGCAGCCACTCCGATGGAACCATAAAGGTTTGCACCTAAAGAGAACATATTCAATTGTTTATGCCTTCTGAAGGTCGCAGACTCCTGCATGAACACAAATCATTCCATTCATATAAATATACATACACCTACACTTGTAAACACACGCTAGGCAATTATTGGGCTGTCTATTTCGTACCCAACAGCTAAGGTTATAGTATCTTTGCTTCTAGGTGTGGGAAATCGGGAAGTGGGTGATAAGGTTAATTCAAGAAGTTCATGAACACACGAAGGCTGTCACATGTCTCTATGTCTCATCTTCAGGTGACAAACTATATAGCGGTTCCCATGACAAAACAATTCGGGTAAGCCACCTCATGTTTGCTATTTAAAGAAAAATCAGTCCTTGCTTCACTTGCTCTTTTTTTGTTGTTTGGGTTGACATGTGAATGCAGTGGAGAAATGTTTTCTTCTCTGACAGAACAAGCTATGGAAGAGCTTATTCTTTTCTTTGTTCTCTCTCTCTCTCTCTAACGCAATTCTTCCATTATAACATGTCCCACGTTTTACGTTTGAGATAAAGCTAAAACACAAATTCCTGGAAAAAAAAGTAACTACTTGTTCCCAAGTCTTTTGTTTGACTAAATCTCACTAAGGAGTTGCTGTATGCATATCTTGACTACAGGTGTGGGCAATCAAACATGAAGAAATTCACTGTATTCGAGTCCATGACATGAAAGAGGCAGTAAACGACTTGACAGCCAATGCTAATGTGGCATGCTATATTTCTCAAACAACTGGAGTTAAGGCAAGTATTTGAACAGCTAAGATAAATATACAGCCCACAGCAGAAAGAGCTTTTGCTGAAGTTTGGATTATCAACAGGTGTATGACTGGTCTGGGCCTCCAAAGCATGTAAATTTCAACAAGCACGTGAAATGCCTTGCCCTATCTGGGGGTAAACTTTACTGCGGTTGTAATGGTTACAGTATCCAGGTAAACATTCTTTGCAATAAATCTGGTGATTTGGACCTTCCTTTTCAGGTAGCAATTATAAAAGCTTATTGATCATTTGAATTACAAGATAAAAATGACAGGAAGTTAATTTGTGCGATTACACATCAAACACAATCTACTCTGGAACAAGAAAATTGTTAGGAAAACAAACCATATATTCCCTGCATGTTCATGATGACCTACTGTTTGCTGGTGGTTCTTCAGTGGATGCTACAGCTGGAAAGGTATGCAACTCTCAATGTTGCTCTTTGTTTGCAAACCCAAAATTAAAATCCCTTTCAATTTGGTAGCTGATCGATTTTGGTCTCCTTTTATTTATTTTTGGCGTATTTTTGCATATGGAAGGTAATTTCCCTTTCCACCAAGACAGTAATTGGATCATTCTCAACTGGACTTGATATCCAACGCATAGCTGTCAACAATGACTTTGTTTTCACTGCCACAAAATGTGGAACCATTGAAGTTTGGTTAAAAGAAAGAGTTGCAAAAGTTGCTTCCATCAAAATGGCTGGTGGGGGTCATTCAAGGATTACCTCGTTGTCATCGGATATGGATGACTTCATGCTTTTTGCCGGTTCCTCTGACGGCAAGATTTATGTTAGTGACAAATCCAGAAAATAAATCACTCTTTATCTAACCTTAAACAATCATTAACAGGAATCCTGTCTAGCCAAAATTCACAAACTTTGAATTGTTTTGCAGGTTTGGGCACTAGACTAAACGTGGCCAACCATATCCAGACTAAACGTGGCCAACCATGGATATGGATTTAAACCGTGTTCCCCTTTTTTACATCAAGTGTTCAAGGCTTCTGTCACACCCAGCCGGATTGAAAATTCATTATCCTCGATTGAAGAGCAAAGTTGATGGATTTTAAACAGCTACAAGCATGTAGGGAGTCGGGACAGCTTTGTGCATATTGCATATATAATACTCCTTGGACATGAATCACCAATAAATGGATAATACGGTACTCCTATTCGATTTTAGCTTTGACATATCCTATAATAGGATAAGATTAGCTAATATTTACCCACTCAATATACTTCCTTTCCTCTCTTATGGTATTTTTGTGCATATACTTCTGGCACCTTAAATAAATGTATCCTATTTATTAGTCTCTCAGATTGCGATCGTTATTACCAATTTTGGCCCCACAATTATAATTTTCCTAAAATCAACCCTAGAAATTTAGATTCATTGTCAATTTGATCACTTTTTTCCCTTAATAAAATTCTACGAGCCGAACTAATAAGGGAGGCCCTCGGAATGAAATGGATTTCATGATTTTCAAGAGTTTCATTCCTCTTTCTGGATCTCATACATAATTTTCTAACTAGAAAACGAGATAAGCAACAAAAATAAAAAGTTCATTTTTTTTTTCAAATCTTAAACAAAATCTTGCAAGAAAAAATGGTTGATGAAGCAAAAATCAATAGTAAGTGTTCAGAATGAGTAGGAGGTATTGTCTTCCTGTCATGAGCTTAATCGGGCTGATGTCAAATTCATCGTCACTATGCCTGCCCAACCACGCTCTCCATAGTCCCAATAAACCCTAATATGTATCATGCGAAATAACAAAGAAAAGCTTTTGTAAATTAAAAAAAAAATCATAAAACCACAGTTAAAAGTTTGAAACCATCAGAAGCATTGGATCATTGCAACAGCAACGACACTTAACGTGTCTCAGACGACCGTCGTGAGAAACTCTAATCCAAATTCATCATCTGATTTCACTTATAGTATTTCACATAAAACATAGAGAGAGAGAGAGAGAGAGAGAGAGAGAGAGAGGCCGCGCTAGGGTTATTGAAGAGGAGGATTTCGCAGCCTCATTCCTCCAGTAAAAGCTATGGATTTTTTAGCAGCGAAAGCTTGGCTTTGGAAGCAGAAAGGGCGATTGATGGTTTTAAAGGGCATGGGCTTCGTCATTAGGGTTTCCAACTTATAATATATGACGATTGTGCCCCTATATGGGCCTCATATTCAGCCCAATTCAATTAAAAGCCCGGTTCATAGTCCTCTTTGAAGATTTCCTTGGAAAGAGCGTATATGTTATGGAGAACGGTGCCGTTTGAGTTTTCCCCCGTGTTCCCCAGTCCATATCGGATCTCATCTAACCGGTGAACGCCGCCGTGTCGAACTGGGGCTAGCATATCGCTTCTATTAGTAGATAGCCAGGAGGAAAGATAACTCTACGGCGGTGTTCACCATGGCTTCCGATGGTCTTCCTCCTTTGATCGCTTCTCAGCTCAATTACCTTCTCAGTCACCATGCCCTCGACGTTAAGGTAACTCTTGGAAAATCGTACTCCTCATTTTTCCAAGAAATTATAATAATCTCGAAAAGTTGAACCTAGAGTCTCGTTTTATATACCTTTCCCTTCCATTTCTCCGAACCGAAACAAACAAAGAAAAACAAAACCTAGATTCAAATTCTGTGTACATTTGCTTTGCAGGTTGAGCAGATGTGGTCCGGTAACAAATACTACCCTGGAGTCCTTGACCGGTTCACGATAGCCATCCCTTTCTGCCTTGACGTTGTAAAATGTGTGTGTGATCTATTGCACCGAGCATTTAGTTCTTCTTGGATTCTATCTGTAGCTGAACTTTTTGGTGTGTTTGATTTGTTGTAGGGGATGTCATATACAACGCGGAGTCACCAATGTCCGCGCCGGATATTATATTTGGACCCGAAGATGAGAGCTTTCATCCATTAAGCGCAAAGTCACCCAAGAATTGTAGTTTACTTGATGATTGGAATAGCAGAGACCCTACTCGTCTAATGGCTCTAATTCAAGAACTCAGGTCGAAGCTTTCTAAATCTTACTCGGAGTCGTTTTACTTAAAAAGAGTTAGTATGAAATGCAATTTTTTTGTTTTATAGGAATCAATACGTGGACTACCAGAGAAAGCGTGTTGGGGATGTCGATGATGCTAGGTTGAACTTCGAAATTAGCACTATTGTGTTTAGGGAGGTAATAGTTCGGCTTGATTATAAAGCTATCGATATGTTTGTAGACTTTTGTTAATGAGGTATCTGCGTTGTACTTAAAGGACAGATATTAGCAGCATCTCACTACTAATCTTTCTTAGCCTGTGATATTTGAAGTTTATATTAGAGATCGAACATTGAGTTCTCTTCTTGTGTTTCTTATGAAAACATTGAAGACATTCACGCGATGTTTTTATAGGCAATTTATGGGGAGAAACAAGATAGAAAATGTGCAGCTAAAACTAGCCATTTCAGTTGACTAGCTTGGTGAAAGATGGGTTTTTTTTTAGGTCCTTCGAATAGGAAATGGAATAGTACATGAGATGGTGTGGAAAATATTGAGTTATGTTTTCCATTTGCAAAGTTTTGTTTGGCAATGATGGGAGAGGTCAAGAACAGCGACAAGGGCCAAGGGCCAACTCTTTTCCATAGTCCTGATGCTGGAAGTATGCAAGGAGTCGGCTTTTGAGTACTTGAAGTAAAATAGTTGGATTATATTATAATATATTCTTTTCTTTCTCTAAGACTCTCTCCATGTACGCTTATCCCTTTCCTTGTTTCAGAATATGAAGAGGAAGAAAAGTGTGTTTGTGAGGAAACACGAGATCATCATGTGTGTTTGGCATGCAACACATTTAGCGCTCATTACCCCTTGCTTATATAACAAGGAGTATCTTTTTCAGTTTCGTTTTTGGAAATAAATGAAACAAATAGAAAGAGAGGGGGATTTTTGGGTATGACTTGATTTGTGCATGTGTGAAGCAGAATGAGTGAACTGTGCCCTGATGACATTGATTTTCTGTTTGCAGAACGGGGTCAGCTTATGAACATTTTAGTGAACTTGTGGTTTGGATCTTATTCTTCATATTCTGATAACTAATGATGTTTTTTTGTTTATTTCTTTATACTTATGGGATGTTTCTTGAGTAATCTCTGTATTAATTATCTTAAGTGCTTTGTATGGTCTACACTCATTATTATCAATTTTCAGTGTCGTTTTCTCAAGATAAAATTTGAGTTTCTTTTGGTTAATTTTTTGTTTGCTTAATTTGCATCCTAGGTATGTCTCTTTAATCCATTTCATTGTCTTTAATCACCCAAAATTTAGAAGCTTCACTGGCTGGTTAAAGTAGTCATTTAGTTTATGCACTCCCTTCATACAGCAACCAATTTTGACTGTTTATACCCTGAAGTTCTATATTATATAGCAAGTGGCCAATTCAGCAATTGGATTTTTTGTCTTAATTTCCTTCTCTGTCCTGCAGGGAATTGAAATGGCTTTGAGTTCAGGTGCTGAGAAGGTATCACTTTAAAATAACATGTTGACGTTTCTCTAATTGATCCTATGAGCTGAGCAATAATGATCGAAACTTCTTTATGTAGCTTTTTATTGTATTTGTGGTTTTTGTACCTTTGAATTCTAGCGCAGCCAGATGAGGTCAAATTTGCAGTACCTATAACAGACATGAAGATTGATAGGATGGTGCCTGGTTGCCCATGGAGAGGTCCACCAAAGATATACTTGCAGGTTCTATTGTCCTTCATTTTATTTTTCTTCTTTCTTTCTTTCTTTTTTCAATATTCCTCTGCTTTTTCCCCTTCAGCAGCATGAGTAGTTGTCTTTGAAATTCCTGGTTGATGAAGGTTATGTACCCTGTTGGGAAAAAACACGTCACTGCTCCTTTGGCGCCTCGTCTAAAATTGGTATCTAACTCTGAATTGAAGGCTTTCTTTTCCATTGAAGATGTCAAGCTTCCACCATGGTCAGATGGAATGTATGTCATTGTATCACTCTGACTTCATAGGATGACATCTGTTGCCATATCATGTTCATAGTTCTTTTTCTCCTTCATAGGTGCATGGCTGAATATCTTCCCCATCTGGAAGAATCTCTTGAGAAACAGGTCAGCTGTATTTCCTTCATCTAGTGATGTGTTTAGCCTATAGTTTGCATGTTAAGTATGAGTGCTTTCCAACATCATATGGTTCTTTTTGATTGAAGATCTTGGAGGCAGTTTCACTAATTGATGTTAGAAGGCGCTTTATTGAGGCATTAGTCCCTCAGTTTGGATGGCCATTAGAAGCTGATCCGGTATGCATCACAGAAATTATAATTCATTGTATAATTGTTTGAACCATCTGAACTTACTGTTGGTTCTTTTCACCATTCTTGCCAGGTTTTTTGCCGAAAGGCAACATTTCTAGCTGGCTCTGGGGTGTTCACATTCCTGGTATTTTTTTTTATTTTCTCAAAAAATCAATACCAGTATTGTCCCTTTAAGGCCAAACTGAAATGAGGAGTTGAGAAATTAATCTTAACATAATGATCTCAAACTTCGTGTCCGGTTGCAATAGGTCCAGTGGATTTTGATTCACAGTAGATCTGTAATTGAGTAAAGATGAAGATCTACTGAACCAAGTTCAGCCATACTTTTGGCTGAAGGGGGAACTGTTGAAACTTAAGTTAGTTGTGCTCATAAGGTAACTTAAAAATTGATTTTATAACACAAATGACACAGCTGACAACAAAATTATCACTGGTTGGAAGACCTATTTTAAATTTCATTATTCATAACTTTTTCTTTATATGAAACAAGCACGATACAGACTTTCCGATATGAAAAGAGAGAGAACAATTGTTTATTAGAATAATTTTTATAATGTTCATTCCCTAATGAATATCTCTTTCCCTAAACATCCATGATGAACTGCCTATAGTATATGTTTTTGACTAGATTGAGTAATAAACCTTGTAAGTGATATTTTTAACCATAAAATAAATGGTCAAACTGATGAATTTACTTTTTGTGTCATATCTAAAATTCCACTCCCATGGTGGTTTTGTTTCCCTTTTAATGCTTATAAAATACCCTGCTTATGTCTTGTATGTTTGGGGTGCCATATTCTAGCTTCTAATATTGATATGGGAGCTAAGAGTTTTGATTTTAGTGCGTGCTTTTTTGGGGAAGGGTGTATGTGTGAATGTGGCAGCTTCTGATTTATAAGTTTGTGTGGATGTTGGGCCTATGCATAGGTCTCGATTGACAGCCATGGACTAGCTTTGTATCTTTCATTCATAGTTGCTTGCTGACATTCTGTGTCAGTAGATGGTACGGCAAATAAAGGGTATTGTAATAAGTTTAGAATTCTCTATGGTTAAGATATAATCTAGTTTAAGCATAACTTGCATTGTTTGATTCTGAGGTCAACTTTCTTGTTTGCAAGTGAACATACTCTTAAGACTCCTCTTACTGTAGGTGCACTTTATGATTTCAACTCAGTTTCCAAAGCAGCAACCTGCTTTGATGCTTCAAAGTTGTCAGGTATATTTTTTTCTCAAGTCTAAAGATTTATGATGTGTGTGCGTGTGTAAAGATGGATGGATAGATAGATAGATAGATAGATAGATATAGATCATTGCCATTGGTGTATACAATGCAGCCATACATGAACAATTGCATTGCCTTGGATGAAATTGCTAAACGCCATGTGCTGGATTACTTTATTTGTGTTATTTTGTAGAATGTTTAAGTGGTTCTTGTATGGTTTGGTTTTGGTTGTATTTTCAATGGTCCTGGTTTTAGGAGGTGGTGGGATCAAGTTCGATCAACTCCCACCAGTTTTGTTTCACATTAATTCATATTTATTTCCTACATATCTTGCTTGTGCTTTTGACCAGAGAAGAGGTAATGCTTAGTAATAGTTTGAAATGACTTTTAGCTTTTTAGCTGTTGGGCACAACGAAGATGTCATTTGGTATGTCGAGAATGTTTATTTTATATTTATTATTTTATTCTTGATTTAAGTTCTTCAAAACTGAAAGGGGAAATTACGTTTTTTTTTATAAGTAATAAGATATTTCATTGATATAAAGATAGGCATAGCCGAAGTACACTAGAGGTATACACAAGCATACACGTTTTTAAGAACTAGAAACCGTTACAAGGAAATCATGGAAGCTAAGACCATTTAGATCTAATGCAATAGCCCATAAAAACAAAGTCTTCCAAAAAAAAAACTCCTAAACTCTTCCAAGGAACGATCATGATCCTCAAAAGTCTCTCATTACGTTCGCTCCATATACACCAAAAAATACAAATAGGGGCCATTTTCCAAACAGCTGCGATTTGTGATGTCCCAGCGATACCTCTCCAACATGCCAGAAGATCAACCACCAGGCCTGGCATCACCCATGCTATTCCCATCTTGCTGAAAAAATAGTTCCATGTATCTCTAGCAAACTCACAATGTAAAAGTAGATGATCTGCCGTTTCCCCACTCTTTTGACACAAACAACACCAGTCCGTTATTACAAGGCCCCCGTCTTCTCAAAATATCATTAGTCAATATCTTGCCTAAAGCTGCAGTCCATACAAAAAAGGCGGCCTTTGTGGGTGCTTTAGTCCTCCAAATGTTCTTCCAAGGGAAAGAATTTCCTTGTTACCCGGTAGATAAGTCATAAAATGAGCGTACCGTAAATTTTCCTTTCCTAGAGGGTCTCCAAACCATCACATCTTCAGTTGTGGCAGCAACAGGAATGTTATACAGCAAGTTAAAAAAATCCACCAGAATATTCACTTCCCAATCATTTGCTTCCCGATTAAAGCTGATATTCCACTCTTGTGAACCTTGAGTAGTTACCCTCAAATCAGCCACCATGGGGAAATTACATTTTGCACTCCCAAATTATAAACTATCAAATTTTGGTAATTTGCATACTTGGTTAAGATTTTATCATTAAGATTGAGCTCAGTCTCCTAATCTTCATCGATTTAACAGTCAGATCTTTGCCGAGGTTGTAGACTGCAAAGCTTTGGTAGACTAAGGTGCAAATTGACAGTTTTGATAGTTTATGATACAAATTGGGAAAAAATGGCGATACTTGGCAAAATATAGTATCCCAAACCAATGAAATTTTAGGACTTTTCTAACCCAATTGAAGTGGTATCCGAGTTGTGATGATCCAGTTCATCAAATAGAACAAATAAGATACAAGCCTTTATGAGATATTAGAGAATTTGAATTTACGAATAGACCAGAAAATATTGAGACCTTCAAACCAATGTACACCCCAATATCTGATATCTTTATATGTCAAAATCCAACGAGTGCTTTATGTAATGAAAGCCTCTGGTAAGAGGCATCATCAGCTAATTTAAATGGCACTATCACCATCTTGCTTAGGACAAAAGAAAGGAAAAAGGAAAATCAAATGAGATCTCTATGCAAATATCAATAAGCAATAAAAGGAGCCGCTGGCCTTGAAAGGCTAATGTGTATCCTTAAGAACAAAATTTCTTTCATCATTGTAGAATCAGAGGTCTGCGAACTCACTTACTAAACAGATCATATTAATTTAATTTGTAGCATTTGAGCTCCCAAGGTGTACCAGTCAAGTCATCTCTTATGACTGAGTATCCATGGAGTCCGAGATGGGAAACATCACAAATGGCTGAGCGGATTTGGTGAGTTATTTCGATTATATTTGGCTCTTGCAATAATTTTTTCATGCATAATTATTGTAAAATGGTTAAATTATTCAGTGAGTTTTTGGCGGATGAGGCTTTGAACTTCAAGAGGCACTGCAACGAGTCTCAACTTCAACACTAGCGTGTTGTTAAGGTTCCTTCAGTTCAGTTCATATTAATGGAAGTGTGTAAATTTCCTTCATCGAAATTCTTGCTTCGCTTCTTTGATATTACTGTATATTAAAAATCGGTTGATGATGATTATGTAAGAATTGCCTCCCAGTGTGCAAGACAACCTTCGTTGGTTCGTTCTTTTGCTTGATATGGACCTTCAATTGAATGTACCTTGCACAATGATGCAATGCCTGTGAGAGTAAATTCCAGTTATTGACCTCAGAGTATCTCTTCCCTTCTGGTGATAGATTGTTAAGATTCATTGATAAGCAAATTCTCTGTTCTCAATGGACTGCCGTGCAGTGACCCCTATGCTGGGTGCGTTTTGAGACTTCATACCACATCTAAGCTAGTAGGAAAAATGAGAATGAAAGACAAGATCTGGAACTAATTTCTTCATATTTTTCTAGGATTCTGAGCATCCTTGATGAGCTCTTGCGTTAAGGAATGAGCTATTATTACCTCTCGATTTACATCTATACAAAAATTAGTTGTGTGGTTCTATTCTCTACGTCGCTTCCGTTTCGGAGGAAAAAATTGATACCTTCCAGTTTTATTGTTTTCTGGCTTGGGAATGTCCCATAAAACATGAGAAATTATATTTGTAGTTATAGAGTGCGTAAGAGTTGCATATATTTTTTTTAAAATGACTAAATATGAGATCTACATAAAAAAAATAATTTAATTAATTAATTTTTTAATAGTAAGTTTTATTTTTTTTTAAATGAGTATACGGTGTTTGCATGACATGATTATATTTAATAATACTCATAAAATATAAACTACTTATGAAGTGGGCAGGATGGCGTATGGGAATTATGTTAACATATGCACACACATCGACATAATTTGAAAGATGCAAAAGATAGACCAGGATTGGGAGACATGGCAAATTTGGCAATGCCACGCCGATTTAGATCCACATGCAAATGTTGATACAAAAATAGAATCACGGGCAATGGGTCCACATGGATTTCCTTTTAAATTAGATCATGCCAGCTTAAAATTCAACGTTTATAAATTAATGAAGATATACGATATAGTAACTTTAAAATAAAAAAGTTTTACAATTTTGCGCATAAATGTAGTTACATAAAGTTACATAAAGTGAGAAATAGAAATATATCTTGAATTTTACGATATTGAATAATGTTTATGAAATGGATAAAAATTTCCAAACCTAATATGACATCATAGGCCTAGGTTAAACGAGAGGTCTCATCATAAAGGATAAGAGAATGAAATGGGTGACAAAAGCTTAATAAGGGAAAATGTATTAAGGGAAAAGAAATGAAGTAATTGGGAAAAGAGAGGGAAAGGCAGTTAGGCACGTGGGAGAGGATATCAAAATTATATAAAGTCGAGTTCTTCATAAACCACTGATAGAGGCCAATAAAAAGGGATATGAGATCAAAGATGTGAGGTCTTTTGGGCGACTTGAGGAGAGAACTTTTTCAACCTCCAGACGGAAGTTTTGGTTTTATTTTATCTAGGCAGTAGGGGTCATCGATTCATCTATACAATGAACTATTAGAGATTATGAAAAATTGTAAAATACTCTTATTTATAATAGATTTGCCCTCCAAATGATTTGTGGATGTAGGCCCTATATTGAACCATATAAATATGTTTGTCTCATTATCCATTTATATTTGCTATATTTATTTTCTATTCACTAAAATGGACATAGGTACTAACACCGCATTGTTGTTGCATACCACAATCAAGGACTCCAAATGATACCAACCAAGGCCCGAATTGTTACCATGGGTTGAGAATGACTTCTTCTCCCTTTCAACCGATTCCTACAAAACAAATCTTAACAGTCTGTGAATCTATCCGCATTAAATATATGGTTGAGAAGTATAATAGTTCATTCACAAAGAATACTCTTGTTTATATATATATATAGGTATTACATGTCTTTATTTTTTAATTTTTGACATTGAAAATCCTTTGAATGTGAGGCTACATTGCCCTACCAAATGAAATTAATTGATGACTAAACAACTCTTATCCAATCATAATATGTCATGTTATCGGTGTTTACATATATAATTTTGGTATCATGATGGTAAAATAAATTTAGCACTTCATCCACCTTCTGAAATAGCTAATAAATTTATATAATTGACATAATAACTACCAATTTGAGTAGATACTTTCGATTCGAGTAGCCACAATAACCAAACCACAACATTTGATACAATTTGGAAAATTAGAAAAATATCAAAGTAAAAGAGGAGAGCTAAATTTATACAAAGATATTATAAAAATGAGCATAAAAACTTAATACAAAACATAATATTTGATAGTAAAAAAATTTAAAAGTTAAAATTCTCACGTCAAATCACGTTAAGTGAAAACAGTAGCACTGAATCAATGGTAGAAAGTTTAAAAGAAGGGTGGGGGACCACTGCCTTAGCGTGAACATCAACACCCCAAGCGAGAAGAGGGTGAGTTTGGGTGTGTCACCGTACGCAATTATAGTGCATAACACATGAAAATATCCTATCTTATCCTGCACCCCCATTATTTACCATCCTGTCCCCCAACATCCCTAAAGCCAACATCCGAATCTCCCTCTCCCCCTCTCCCTCGTCCCCTTCATATATACCTCCTCTTTCTCTCCCTCTCTCTATCTCCCTCCTTCTGTAAAACCTCCATCAAATTCATCGACGCCCATAGCCACCAACCTCCAAAACAAAATGAGGGAGATCCTGCACATTCAAGGTGGCCAGTGCGGGAACCAGATCGGTTCCAAGTTCTGGGAGGTGATTTGCGACGAGCACGGGGTCGACCCCACGGGGAGGTACCAGGGTGACGGTTCCTCTTCCGATCTTCAACTGGAGAGGATCAATGTCTACTACAACGAGGCTTCTGGCGGTAGGTACGTTCCCAGGGCGGTGCTCATGGACCTTGAACCGGGCACCATGGACAGCATCCGATCCGGCCCCTACGGCCAGATCTTTCGCCCCGATAACTTCGTGTTCGGCCAGTCTGGTGCGGGAAACAATTGGGCCAAAGGACATTACACTGAGGGAGCGGAGTTGATCGATGCAGTTCTCGATGTTGTTCGCAAGGAGGCTGAGAACTGTGATTGCCTGCAAGGTATTCTGACATTGCATTTCGATTTGTTTTCATTCTACTCTTTTTTCTAATTATACGTTTGAATTATTTTAATTTTAACGCAAATTTAACTACATCCTTCCATTCATTTGAAAAGCGCGTGGATTATTTTACAAGAACTCAAAAATTCTCAGTGCTGCGGTGATCTCTAAATACTGAACGATACGCTGTAATTCCAATGTTACATTCTCGTCATTGTGTACCAAATTGACACAGTAGAACGCAGATCCATACACCTCATATAGATTTATTTATATGAGATCTCTATTTTCATTATTGTGACTGACTGTTGATGCTTTGAATTTTATAATATATGTTTTTTTATGTATGAATTTATCATGAGAATGGGGTTAGTCGTTCGCTGGCCCCTTCTTTGTCTGGTGTGGAGACAAGAATCTTTACCACATCTTTTGTGATGTATAATCAAATAAAAATATCTATGAATATCTGTATTGGTCATAACATGATTACGATGGCCCGATTAAAGATTGCATGTTTCCGGCATGGCTTCTTAAGCAAACTTACAGAAGCAGTAAATCTTATGGCATCCACTAATTTGGCCGTCTCGTGGGCCCTCCCCTCCGTCTACAGTGAAGAGGAATCCTAGATTTAGAACTATTTTATATCAGTTGTGAGAAAAGCAATCATGAAGGGAGTCATTGCATATGACGTTAGTTACTACGATCCCCAACTTTATTGGTTTAACCTTATCCGCAGCACCTGGATCTGCATCTGAGTTAGAAAGGAAAAAGGATTTTTGGACAACAAAAGTGATCATAGTGTGAGACGTGCTATAGTGGACGCCAGTAATAAGTAACCTGTGATAATGCTGGACTGCTAAAATATTACTTCTAGGTTTATTGTTAATTGAGATTCTTGTTGGTAAATGAGTATCCTCTTATGGGGTGTATTTTACAAGATGCCATGTGTAGTGAACACTCTGTAATCAAGACAACACCATCCATCATGTTTTTTTTAGTGTAATTTCAGCTTTGGTGTCAGCCTGTAATACGTTCTGTATCGTGTAGCAGAATCAAAATTTTATGTCCTTTCTTTGGCCTTTGGGTATGAGGTATCCTTTCAGGTATTTATTTATAAAAAAAAAAGGTATCCTTTCAGGTATTCCGGTTCTACTAGTTTCTGGTGTAATGAACTGATTCCGCTTTTCTATGAGTTGTGACCGTTAAATGCTCTTTTCCTTCAAGTGACTTCTAACTTTATAAAGCATCAGTAACTTTTGCTTTAGACCAGACAATGCTATTTCCGCTCTTCTATGGTGTAATGAACTTTTTGCTGATATTTGTAAATTCCATGCTAAATTTTCTGGTTGAACTTACCTGTTGATCCTATTTTGGACAGGTTTTCAGGTATGTCACTCACTTGGAGGAGGCACAGGGTCTGGCATGGGAACCTTGCTGATATCTAAAATTAGAGAGGAGTATCCTGACAGGATGATGCTCACGTTCTCTGTTTTCCCTTCTCCAAAGGTGTCTGACACAGTTGTGGAGCCATACAATGCCACGCTCTCAGTTCACCAGTTGGTGGAGAATGCTGATGAATGCATGGTTCTTGACAATGAAGCACTCTATGACATTTGCTTCAGGACCCTAAAGCTCAGCACCCCAAGCTGTGAGTATCAAATCATTTTTATATTCATTTTCAACTTGAAGAACTGAAGAGTATTTAAAGCTTGCCTATTTGTACCTTTCATTTTGCAGTTGGTGACCTTAACCATTTGATCTCTGCAACTATGAGTGGGGTAACATGTTGCCTGAGGTTCCCTGGCCAGCTGAATTCCGACCTCAGGAAATTGGCTGTCAATTTAATTCCCTTCCCACGTCTTCATTTCTTCATGGTGGGCTTTGCACCACTCACCTCTCGTGGGTCCCAGCAATACATTTCCCTCACTGTCCCGGAGCTGACTCAGCAAATGTGGGATGCCAAGAACATGATGTGTGCTGCTGACCCTCGCCATGGCCGCTACCTGACGGTCTCTGCAATGTTCAGGGGAAAGATGAGCACCAAAGAGGTGGATGAGCAGATGATAAATGTGCAGAACAAGAATTCATCATACTTTGTCGAGTGGATTCCTAACAACGTAAAGTCAAGTGTGTGTGATATCCCACCTAAGGGTCTGAAGATGGCATCCACTTTTGTTGGGAACTCTACATCAATCCAGGAGATGTTTAGGAGGGTGAGTGAACAGTTCACAGCCATGTTCCGTCGCAAGGCCTTCTTGCACTGGTATACTGGGGAAGGTATGGATGAGATGGAGTTCACTGAGGCGGAGAGCAACATGAATGATTTGGTGGCCGAGTACCAGCAGTACCAGGATGCAACAGCTGATGATGAGGGCGAGTATGAGGAAGGGGAAGAAGAAGCTTATGAAGGTTAGAACCTGAAACAACTCTGGCTGACAGCCGAATGAGGTTTTCCAACTTTGACAATGGACTTCAAGGTCCAATAGCCAGGTAAAACGTTCCAACGCTAATCACAAATGACAACCTGCCTAAACGAATGCCATTACTAGTAGAACTAGGCTCAGCTGGAGTCCATCAATTCCCAACTAGAATTATATGGACAAACATTTTAGTCCAGTTTAACAAGCATGCCCTAACCAACTGCTACTGTGATAAACATCACAACATCAGATCTCCTCTCAGCTAAAGCCCATTTGCACGACCGTAGAGTTGGAAATATCCAATGACTAATGTAAAGCTAAAGCCACTAGAAGGGGGGGGGGGNGGGGGGGGGGGGGGGGGGGGGGGGGTGGAGATTTTTTTAAGTACAGTAACTTCGTTCTCCAGGACCCAGCACTATTCAGTATGCATTAAAAAGGAGCAAAAAGAATCATCATCTAGACTCTTTAAATCGGATTTCTGACAAAAATGACTGTTTTTATTGATACATTCAAATAGAACAACAAACATCATCATACAATACCAAATATCAAACACTCTGGAATGGTATAAGCTGAACATTGAACTATAATAACCAAACAAATAGACAATGGACAAACGGAAGAAATATTGATAGCCACGTAGTAGTAGATATGGAGCCTTTCTAATCATGGCAATGATCTGAATTCTGGACCATAAGTATTCGGTATCAACCAGTCGAATGTTCGGCTTCTGGCAACCCAAAAACAGGGACCGAAAAGAGCTAGGCGACATTTTGAAGGCCATAGTTTTTCCTATTGTTTCAAGAAAAACTCTATATATGCAACCGGCCAGGGAAACCGCGTCCCACGTGGCAAAACACCGAACAACGTTGTTTGCTCTTTTCCCCTTTTCCCCATTTCAAAATTCCCTTCGTCTTCCACCTTCCCACTCGAAATTTGCATTTCCCCCATTTCAAAGCTCCATTTCATCTTCCCTTTCCCCATCCATCTTTCACCTTCATCTTTCTAAGAATAATCTTCTATTTTATTGCCTTTATTTCATCCATTTGTTACCGTTTTGATTTTTAACAAATGAAGCAATCGAATTAACAAATAATCGACAAAACTCGACAAAGCTAATCACTTTTGTGCCAAATTGCAGACATTTTTTTTTTCCAACCACATGCACACAGAGACACCCACACGAAGCCGACAAACAGAGATTCACAAGATCTACCGGTTGTTGTCTCAAATCTCATATTTGTAAGATATTTGATTGTGATTTTCCTCTAATTTCTTGGCAACCAAACAGTTTGTTAAAGACTATTGCGATTGATTGTGATTTTCGTCTGTTTTCTCGGCAACCAAACAGACTATTACGGACTATTGCATGATTTTTCGTTGTTTTCTCGATAACCAAACATGCTATTACAGATTATTGCGTGATTTTTTCCTATTTTCTCAGCAACCAAATAGACTATTACGGATTATTGCATTATTTTTTTCTGTTTTCTCAGCAACTAAACAGACTGTTATGGACTATTTTATTTCTTAGTCATCAAGGTTTTTTTGCCAAATCTTAATCGTGATTTTCCCCTTCATCTTGCATCTTCTTCTTTTGCTTCTAAAATGAGAAATCTGAATTCTTCCATCTGTTTCATTTTGTCTGTATTATGTTTTTTTTTTTTTAAATATATCAACTAACTTGGCATAAGCCGATTCTCCCACGGTTTCGCTGCTCGGTTGCCTCTAACAGAATTATTGTTTTAATGATAGATGCTTCCCTATAACTCCGGCATTTAATTCCCATTTTTATAAAAAATAAACTATACATTCTAACGTATCATAATCAACCACCAATTTATGAGTTTTATTTGATAAGATATTCATTTCCAAAAATAAAAAATAAAAATTGATGAGATATCTAAGGACTCTCTTATAATTTATGTGCTCATTGTCGAGACAGACACCTGACCAACGTCCAAATATGCCAACTTTCTTTCAGTCCCATTCACTTGGAAGTAAAGAGGGCTCGAGCATTGCTACTTATAAGTCTCATACACCATACATTTCATATTTTTTATTTTTTAAATTTTTTTAAATTTTTTTTTAAATTTTTTCTTTTTAAACTATTTCAATTTTTTTATTTATTATTTATATACCAAAACATTTGATAAAAGAAAAAAATTAAAAAAATAGATGGTGTGTAGTGTAGATGTTTATGTTTAGAATTTTTCAAGGAAAAAACAGAGTCCTCTAAATAGACTGAACGTGTGAACAAAATTCTCGCCCAGAAAAAATACTGTGTCATTTTACAAAAGCCGAAAACGGTCGCCGTCTCGGTTTTTAAGAATGGCTGAAAATGGCGATCACATTTGTTTGATCTGGAGAGTGGAGACCAGAATATTCGTTAATGAATCATCGCCACTTCTCCTTACAAACATTCAACCACCCCCTGATTCAAAACATTAAAAAAAAGAAACAGCGAAATTATGATCTTAAATTGACAACAGATGTCAGATACGATGAAAATCCCAATCGGCTTAAGTTTTAAAACGAAAGTCAAGTTCGAAGAATTTAATACCTTCTGACAGAAATCATAATTCGTAAAAATTTATTCAAAATCTGATTTATTTTCCTGGAAAATACACGGTTAACGATGACGAAAGAAAAAAAAAAAAAAAAAAAAAAAGAGGCAGTGCATCAGAGTCATGGAAGTATGAGGTGGAACACCGCTCACATTTTTTTTCAAAAATGCAAAGCTTCTACAAAAAAATTCCTCATCATCTGCACGCCCTTCATTCCTCCCACTTGTTTTATAATAATAATCACCCACACACAAAACAAACGCTCACACAGAGGAATAGCATATGATGTTTAATTGACTCTGGAATGCGGCAGAGTTTTGAAGTGGAGGGGGCAGCATGCTTCTGTTTCTTTATATACGAACTCTTTTAAGTACAGAACGCTAGGGTTAGAGAGATTGCGGACTTTTGCGGGGAGGTTCTAACTTCTGAGCCAGTGTACTGGGCTCACTATATGTTGTTAAGGTCCAGTCCAGCTATACCCTTTGATGGGTCTCATAATCTGCTAATGCTGTGATATGGGCATGGCCCATTCACATAATTGGTAGTCAAATTGTTCAAACTTTCAAACCCAACACACATTTGTCCCGTTGATAAAGCCATAGTCATCAAAACTTAAAAATCCTCTTCCACTAATTACAATATTGGAGAAATTATAGTTAGATGTATGTAAATGAAATTATCAATTTTTTTTTATTTCATAATAAATTATCAAACTTGATAATAACAAGCTATTTAAGATGTCATAAATTTGATTATCACGCCTTTTCTTAATGGATTCTATAATTTGATAATTTAATATATCAATTATTGTTTATTACCCCCGACAATATCTCCGTATGATTAGAATATATCAATAGGACGTATTAACAGACACAAAAAACATAATTTGCTTCTTGTGATTTTCAGAAAGAAAAATGTTTCAACTATAAAGAGATCTCACAAAAGTAAATTTAAAAACTGACATGACTTCATATAATACATTAGATTTAATTTACAATAAAATTAACTTTACAATTTCATATAACATATCAAATATTGTCAATTTGTAATTTATTTATATATAAAAAGATCTCATAAAAGTAAATTTATAAACTGACATGATTTCATATGATACATAAGATTTACTTTATAATAAAATTAATTTTACAATATCACCTAATATATTAAATTTTGTCAATTTATAATTTATTTATATAAAATCTTTTTATATTTAAAACACTTCTATTTCATAAAAGACAACCAATACAGGCGTGGAATTAGATGGTTCCCACCAAATGTTGGATTCCCCACGTTGCCTAAAACGGTAGCAACCAACCATCAACATTTCACATATATAATATATTTATTCCTGCGGGGTAATAGGACGCGTCATTTAAGGGCGATGAATAAAAGAGTAATACTACCGTGTCAGTATTCAAGTGTTATGTAATTATTTAAAAAATAAATAAAATTTTTTATTAAAAATTATTAATTTTAGATAAACTTCATATTTATTCATCTCTTTTAAAAATATTTCGTAATATTTAAACAATGCCCGACTGCAAATACAATTTTTTTGGGAAAAAACCTCCCGATAAATTTTCATCAACTTGATGTATATATATATATCATAGAAACTTCCTTCAGTAGACCAAACAAAAATCACGGGGCTCTTCCAAACTTACATCTAGACATCACCCACCTTAACAATATATTCCTTTAAAAAAAAAAACAAAAAACAAAAAAAATACCCACGATTAACAACATATTAATATCCTAAAACGGTGACTAAAAGCCTCCCCATTAAAAATAAAAAATAAAAAATCTTTCGGCTCTTCGTGTAGCTTGGTTTTTATGATTAGCGGCAATTGAGTTTCTTGGCCCTGTAGATCTGCATCCTTCTCTGTCTAGCTTCAGCCGCCATTACCCTACTCATGCTCTTGTTGTTCACGTTGAGATCAAACAGTCCTGAAAAGGCCATGCTCTCTGCAGAGACATTGAGATCAGGGAGACCAGATGGGACCGCCTTGTCATTGACCGCGCCAATTTCGCCAAATCCACTAGATGGCAACGAGGACTTCATTTGAACCGTCCGATCCGTGTCTTGTTTTTCACCACCGAGTGGATCGACGGTCTTCAAAAAGGGCCCAACACTCAACTGTACAGAATTTTTTTAAAATTATATAAACTATTTAAGGATTAGAAAAACCCCAAAAAAAAAAAAAAAAAAACCTTTGCTTTCATCTCCAAATTGGAAGCTCTCAAATAGGTGCAATAACTCCTCATATATTCAATCTCCTGTTTGGGTTGCAGGAATGTTAGAGAGTAATTATAGCTCCAAATTTTCTTGAAGCGAAAGTAAGAAGAAAAGATACCCAACACACGTACTTTGAGGGTAAAATTCGAAGAAACTGACAAAAAAAAATAAAAATAAAAACTCACCCCTTTTAGCGAATCCCTACGCCGATTTAACTCATTTATGATCTCCAACCAATCCTCTCTCTTCTACAACATCAACGACAGCCAAGAAGTACAAATCAGTTAACAGGAAATCAGAAATAAAAATTCAAAAAAGAAAAAATAAGCCATCAGAATCTCTTGTACCAAACATTTAGAACAAGAAACATGGACAAAACTCGGTAGTCAAAACCTCAAGAAAATCGAATTTCAGCAAGAAATTTTGGAAAGAAATGGAAAGGGCAAGAGAGGGATGCCCTTTAGATAAACTTCGAGATAGATGGAGAAAAACCAGCAGTCAACACGTTCAAGAAAATTGAAACACCATGAAGAGAAACTGCGAAACACTAAAAAGGCAAGTGAGAGATACCCTTTTAAGAGGAGGTTTTCTTTTAGACAACTGCTTGGGCTTCTCGTCAGATTCGCTGCCGGGAGAGAACAAAAGAGGGGTCGCAGGGCTTGTAGCCTCGGCTTTGACCGCCGGTGCACCTTCTCTCTCACATACAGGATCCACACCGCCAACATCAGTCCCACCACGCAACTCTGATGGGGACGAGGACCCGAGAGGAAAACAAACGAAAGGTTGCACCGGACGCCCCGAAGATCTCCTTCTTTTGGCGGACCATGACCAAAATCTACAGCGACTCTCTGATTCAAGCACCAATTGAGGCATGTGAAGCAAGATGTCGGCCACCTCAGTCTCGCCTGTAGTGAACTCGCTGAACGGAGCGCTAGCGTCCATCATTGTTTTATGTCTCTGTTTCTCTCTCTACATATACAAATCCATGAGAAAGCTTTCTGTCACTGTCAAATCTCCTTACACAGAGGAAAAGTTGCAGAGAAAGAAGAGAGAAAGAACAGAGGGAAGTAGCCGGCAAAGGATTGGGTGAGGATTGAAGGCAGAGCAAGATTGTGTTATGTTGCTTGGTGACGGGGCTAATGCACATAAAAGCAAATAGAAAGCCATAGTAAGGTTGTGGCTGAGGACACGTGTAACGTAGGTGGGAGATTGAGGTCAGTCTAGGGTTCATGGTCTCTGACTCTGTTTACTTCGACCAGTGAGGAGGCGCGTGCATTCTTCTCACGTGCCCCCCCTCTAGTTTGGTTTTGTGCTACAAGTCGTTTATCTAAAAGGATTTTACACTATCCTACAACTAATGTAAGATGAAGTCGTTTCCTGTACATACAAGGGCTACGATTAGGGATGGCAATACTTGATATCCGTAAATTCAAGATAAACACGACATGAAAATTATTAGATTTGAGTTTGATATAAATAGATTCTGATAAAAAAATAGTTGACTTTTTAAGATATGATTAATAAATAGGTCAATATCTGGTCTACTTGCTTAACCTGAAATCAACCTGTAATAATTCGTATAGATTTTATTTCAAAATTACAACTTTATTATTATCGTGTTATAATATTGATATTTTTCAATATACTTATACTTTTATATTGAGATTTTAATTCTAGACATATGCTAATATTTGTTACTGTTAAGTTTATAATCTTGATTTTATTATAAATTATCATCTGAAAAATTTTGATTTTTTTTTTAGTAGGTAGCCTTACTGTTTCTATTTTTTATTTTGCTATTATGGCTACTAATAACTATAAGTTGTAGCTTTTTATGTGAAATTATGTTAATTATGTCAAATAAGTTATGTAATCTAGTTCAATTTATTTATATGAAATGGATGAAATGAGTCGTATTATGTTGATTTATTTCTTATTAATTATTAATGAGTCAAAACGGGTGAAATAACACGACCTATTATTTAAACGGTTCGTATTATAATTTGAAATTCTGAACTGTTTAGTTTAACGGGTCGATTTTGGATTAACCCATATAGTTGAATGTCCATAACTTGATATAACACGAACACAACCTGTAAATACAAACTATCTGCAAATACGGATTACATTTTTCGAACGTAAAAATAATAATAATAAACACTAGGCCTATCTCTTGATACATTTCGTGAAAATATAATTCTTTTGGGAATTTAACTATTGAAAATGATTAATTTGACAAATAAAATGATGAGCGTATCTCATAATCATCTCATGTTTTGTTTTTTGTGCATTGTTGGTCGCTGGATTCTAAAAGCAGTGAATGGGAAGCGAGGGAATAAAAAACTATACCGACCATGCATATACATATCTCGTGCCATGAAAGTTCCCTCTCACTGAAGAAGAAAAAGATTAAAAAAAAAGGGGAGGATTAACAAGAGGAAATGTCATATATAATATATATATATATATATATATATAGGTGAATTTGATACCAAAAGCAACTCTTATATTTTATCGTAGATTTTTTGAGTTTTTTCATACTTGAAGGGATTGGTTCTTCAATATTGAGTTTGGGATCTAACAATTTGACCTTACCTGAGCAGCCAAGGCTCCATATATATATAAATATATTAAACTTAATTATGATGATCACAACTTGTGTAATATATTATTATAATGTTGAGAGTTAAAAATTTAACCAAATCAATATTCATTACCTCTAGAAATTTTGAATTAATGATTTGGCCTTCAATGATTAGTATAGAAGAAGCACCACGTCACAAGTCTGTGGGGAAGGGTGTGACTTATTATAAACTAGATTAAAATATTTTGATACTATGTATGTACATAATATTAAGTTATTGAATACTGGTACATAAGTAAACTTGGTTAAATACTTAACAAATTAGTATCCAACAATTTTAAGACTTTTAGATCAATAGTTTAATCTTTTAACATATATTAAAGTGGATGATTGAGTATAGTATTTGATTGATACAACACGTTTAAGAGAGTCGTTTAAACCATTTAGATGAAACAAGGATTTCAACATATATTAAAGCATTAAGGCAATTCGTAAAATATTTATTTGATTTTTAGATAAATATTCTATACATGAGTGGCCCACATAGATTAAAAAATAAATGATAATTAAAGTCATCAATATGCAAGCGTCACGAAATCATTCTAAATAAAAAGTAAATAAAATTAATTAATTTTTATTCGTAAATCTCACTTTTTTTCAAAATAACTACATAACACTTATATAATTTACGTTTATATATAGCATTACTCAGATTGCCAATAACTAGAATTTTGACCGGATGATTTAAATCAGAGAACATTTGCCAAGTTTAATGAAGCCAATTAATGTATCCCAAAATTTAAAATCTTCTCATCATCTTCACATCACCTAATTTTTTTTTTTTTTTTTGCTTACAAAATGTATGAGGTATAGATGATGAGTAGAAGAAATCAATTAATTATTTTAAAAAAATAAAGTAAAAAAAAATTAAAATAAGTGATGTGTACAAATAATGAGTATAAAAAAAAAAGGTTCCAAGACTAACAAGATATTTAAGTCAGCCTGCATAACAAGAAGCATCCAATCCAGAAGCTGTAAAATAACACATCTCCAACAAATGAGGCGATACTTAACAGCATAGAAGGACGTCAGTTTTGTATCGAAGAATGAGGTCAAAATGGGCTGGCCGACGTAGAAGTCAGAGTTACAGTTGAATCTTCCATAACATCAATTTGCAATAAGGACATGATAATATTAGCGTTAATAGTTGTTAATCGGAAAATAGATATTATCCAATATGGTTAAGCTGCTCGCTGCTTCTTAGACACTCTGCGCGGATCAATTTCAAAGTCATCATCTGATTCATTCTCGGAGCTTTCATCTTCAAACTTTTTCCGCTTCTTAGACTGCTTTGATGAAACTTTGGACACTGTTGTCTTCTTCTGTTTATTAGAAGAAACTAGGGGGGGTGATTTTTTCTTTCTAGCTAAAACAATGTCATCATCAGATTCATCCTCAGAGCTTCCACCTTTAATCTTCTGCTTATTCGATGCAACTATTGAGACTGTTGTCCTCTTTTTGTTTGAAGAAAGTGGGGAGGATGGTAGTTTCCTTTTAACACTAACAGACTGAGTACTCCGCTTCACAGTAGCCACAGCTTTGGCTGGGGAACTCAGCTTCTGCTGATTATTCTTCTTCTGCTTCTTCTCATGAACCTTCTTTGACTCCTCTTTGGAAAGCAAACCAGATTCCATCATCCTGCAGTCAAACTGAATTCATAAATAATTTTGCATCATAACCCTAACATAGAATAGATTAAAAAAAACACATACCAAATCATCCAAGAGCAATAGTCAAATCAAACACAAGATATGACAAAGTAGCCACTTATCAAGTGAGCCAAATTTACTAAATCAGGTCAAATTATCCATCACATTCTAATAAGCATTAAAACATTCTGGAAGTTCAACACAAAATTATGAAGGAAAAAAGGAAAGCTCACCCAAATATTCCAAATTTTTTATTTTTGGAGGGGGGGGGGGGGGGGGGGGGAGAGATTTAATATGCATATAGCTATACATTAAACCTATCCAATCCATTCGTGATTGTGCTCAGCAGACCAACGTTATTGGTGCGCTCTATATATATAACCCTTCTTGTTCTTTTTTCCTTTAGTGGAGATAGGACTAAATAGGAGAGTGGACCAGAGGTGAAAGATGGCGATCTTCAATATCCATCCACCAACCAGACGAGGGGATGCTGTCTTCTTACAGAAAAAAATATGGTAACTGTGACAGCTAACCATGAGCACTTCAACATAAGCTAAAACTTAGTTCTTCAATCCAGATAAACCGCCAGCACCAAATTAATGCAAAAATGTATTTCATTCATCCATCTATGAGGAGATTATTTAAATCTTGAACTAGGAATAGCCAAATTTCCTATTAAGGACAGAGAAGCTGCTCAACCATCAATGTCCAACAAGGACATTGCAAAATGCAACCTGTAAAGTGTGACTAAACCCGAAATATATATACCGCAATCCTTGAATTTGATTGATCAATATTAACACCAAAATCAAGGCACAGCATACAGGTTAGTATGATGTCAACTTAAGCCCAAAATAGATGTCTAAAATTGAATGATGCCATTTTAATGTATTAAAAAAACAAAATGACTTACCTGGTAAATAAAAGAAATCCTGAAAGCCAAAAAATGTTTTGTTGCCAAATAAACAAGTGCATATATAGCATTACAAAGATTATACAGAAGGCATTAAGAATTCTCCATAATCTCTACTAATGTAAGAATCTAAACCAATAACATTAGTAAAATTCTCACCCAAAGACTAAATCAGTTCTTGACCTATCAAGAAAATCAAATATGCATGCACTGAAAAATATGTTTTATTGGATATGAAATCAAATATCCAAGTCATTAACAATAACAACAGACAAACAAAAATGAACGAGCAGAAAAAGAACAGAAACTGAACTAGAAAACAGGAAGATCAAACAAAAAATATGAAGTCCAAAATCCTTATTTACATATATAATATTCGTGTGTAGCTGGTACATTTAAAATGCCCCAGAATGCGACGTAATGAATTCCATGATATGCATTCCTTTCTTTTTGGGATGCAGTTTTCTTTCCTTTTCTACATATCCTAAAACAAAAAGTAGAACCAAAAATCCATTCAATATCAAAACAGGGTTTACGTCACCAAAAGGATTACACAACTGGGGCAAAAATGACTCACCAGAACTGTGCCATCTCGCTATTTGGATTGTGCTTATAAAGAGTTTCGTAAAAAATCCTGAGGGGATCTCTCTGAAATTCCATAATGCAACAATTAATCTCACGACCCAAAAATCCTCGAATAAAACATCTTTAGGTAAGTAAATAGAGACAACAGAATATGACCTCATCAGGAGGGTCTCGCCTCTGACCAGGCAAATCATAAACCTTCTTCTCCCTCTTCTTCTTCTCTGCTGGCGTATCTACATTCTTCTTTTTCCTCCCCTCCTCCTCCTTTATCTTTGTCTTCTTCAGTTCCTTCCACAAAAGAAAACAAAACGGCACCCGTTAATCAACAATAGTCACCTCCGGTGACTAAACCAGAAAATACGAAGAACAAATATATTAATCTTCAAGCAATTCAAGACAGTCCACTGCATTGTTCGCGAGGCAAAAACTCAACTCCCCCACCCCCTTCCGGGAAGGAAGCCCTTGTGTCTCCTTATTCCAGTAAGCATAGTCCTTTTAAAGTTGAAAAAAAAGATTCAAACCTTGTCAGGCTTGGTGTTAGAGCTCCGTTTTGCGAGGGGCTTCTCATCCTCATCATCATAATCTTCCTTCTTAACTTTGGAGCGTGAAACGGAGGAAAGAGAAGCCTTAATGGGTTTGCCATTACCATCATCGTTATCGCCTAGGGGCTCTTCTTTCTTCACTTTGGCTTCTTTGGGCCGAGGTTTGGCCGAACCAGCACTTGTGTTAGAGGGTTTCTTCTTGCGCCCTTCGAGAATAGAACCCAGGCTCTGCTCGTCGTCGGTTTCTTCATCGTTCTCCAACTCCACCCTCACGGGCTTCGAATCCTCGGAGGGCATCTTCTTCGTAAGGTTAAAACCCGCAGGAAATGGTAGATTTTGTGAGATGCAAAGGACGATTAGGGTTTTTGAATTTTCCTGCTGAATAAACATAGCATTTTTGTTAATAGTAATATTAATAGCCCTTCTGTTTTTCGGGTTTCGAATACAACGCCTTGTGCATCCTTCCGTCCACTTTTCATTTCACTTGTTTTTTATTTTTTGTAACACATTTCACCTGTTAATTTACAATTATATTGATCGATTTAAAATAAATTATATAAATAATATAAAAAATTGTAGATATATTCACTGTAACGACCGTTCTAAGTTTCTTCTCGGAAAATGATAAAATTACTATCCTTTTATAATTTTTTTTTAGAGAAAATACTACTCTTCTTACTGGAAGTTACCATTAAGATTTTTTTATTTTATCTTTATGTTTAGTGATTAAGTAAGTATTTTTAATAATATTATACTTTTTATTTTTTAAAAATATTTAAAAGTATTAAAAAATACATAAAAAGCCAAAAAAAAGATAAAAAAAACAACTAATAGGAACTCCCAATGGTGGGAGTAGCACTACTCTTTTTTTAAATATTTATTTTAATTTTGATTTGTTGTGTTTGAAATTAAAAAAATTATTATTTTATGATAATAAATAAATTATAGTTAGATTGTAAGGCCATCTGCTATCATCTCTCTTTTTTCTTTTTATAATTTCAGACGCTATTGTTTTAGATTTGTAAATATTGTAGGAGTTTTTATGGTTGCCATCGTGTAATGCTAGAGCTTGTAGGGCCACCAATTTTATCGTTGTGTTTGGATATTGAGATGAGTTAAATTAAATTATAAATAGTAATATTTTATAAATTCTATTAAGATTTTAACTTTTTTTCAATTGAGATAGATTTAACTTTTTATGTTAAAATATATAAAGTAAATTGAGATGGATTTAATTTTTTAATAAAAAAATTAA
The DNA here is from genome assembly GCA_011037825.1 of Carya cathayensis. Classification (NCBI taxonomy): domain Eukaryota; kingdom Viridiplantae; phylum Streptophyta; class Magnoliopsida; order Fagales; family Juglandaceae; genus Carya; species Carya cathayensis. The sequence goes on along the minus strand of QGSO01000247.1, from coordinate 144,775 downwards.
AAAAAAATTCCATCAATAATTAGTATAAAATAAATTGAATTTGATTAAACAACCAAATAAAGCCTAACAATTGAAAGAATTACTTGGTATATACAAAAATTCTACCGAAATAGTTTTAAACGACAGTTAACGGCAAATTCAAGCTCGGGTCAACATTTTGTGCCATATTTTTGGGCCTGAACTACTTTTTACATTAGGGATGCTCTTGGAGTGGAGTACAGTAACCGGAGCTCGTCAAACCATGACATGATTTTGGACCCAAGTTGAGCACCATAACCTATCCTGCTGACAATTGAAGTCCCTGTCGACGAGGACCAGAAAAGGATCAAACTCAGGCCCTTAAACCCTTCCAATTAGCATCACTTTCTGCATATAATTGAAAGAATAATTTCCCTGTTTCAACGAAAAAGAGCCCCAAAAAAAAACAGAGCTATATATATATATATAATCAAGATAAGCATGCAGATGATTTATTCATAATCATCCTTTACATTAACTTGGCATCGACGCTAACTTCGTGGGAATCACTCCAAAATAAAGGTCGGTTGGGATAGAATCGAAATCCCAGAATTTGTGCTAAAGCAAACACAATTCACAACCGTCCCTTTCAAAATCGTCCTTTTTATAACTGGCACCGTATATATAAACCCATCTCAGAATAAGAGAGGTACGTAGAGCATAAAGCTTAAAGAGACGAAGAAACAAAAACATTGAGATGGGTTGGTTTTTTAGGGAAAGAAGGGGTCCGGCATGGAAGCATGGCTGGACGGAGCAAACCCTAGCCTCGATCTCTCTGCCGCCTCCACCGCTAGTCGCCATAGCTGGCATCATGGTCCTTTTACTGTTGCTCAATTCATATGCGACGTACAGGTCACAGATGTGCCAAACAGTCATCACCTTCAAGTTATTTCTTTTCCCACTGCCTGTGCTGCTGATCTTTCTCATGCACTCCATCACCAAGTACGGTAGGATTGTTATTGCTGCTCCTGTAACGAAGAATGACACGGTTCATCAAGCCCAGAGCTTACCTTGGGGCCTGGCTTTGCTGGTGCTTGTGCTTGTGCTTATGCTCTCTTACCAGCCTTATTTTCATTCCATGTGGTGGCCACAAATTCGAGGCTTTTACTAGTTCATCATCTCCAGTTTAAAGTCGTTCTGTTGGGGACTTGGGTGACCTAAAAGTTAGTAAAGTTTTTACCGGTTAAATCTTGCTCTTAATTTTATAGGGTATTAGTTAATGCTAATCTTGACGAGTAGTTTCTTGTAATAATAATTTATGAAAATTGATGCAGTGATTAGATTTTTCTTTAAACATAAATTTTACATTGAGACAAAAGATTAGCCCAGACACATAATAAATTAACAGAACCAGAGGCCAAGTCAAAAACGTAACACACCAATGGGAGTATTTGGACTAAAAGTTTAGATGGGCACCAAAACATGACAGCAATCCAACCCTTTCAGTGCCCCAACCCTATGCAGGTCAATTGGGAGTCTATATCAAGGGGTGACGTACAGGAAGCCTTGGTCAGACCTTGCTCGGAGAGGATGTTGAATTTCATCCGAATCTCTGTTTAATTACCTCAATGGCAAGAGGAGTAGAGCCGTAATGAGTCTCACCAGGCCACCATTTTCACAAAATCCCATAAAATCCACTCTATGAAAGTGTCATTCTAATTTCAGACATTTTCAAAATAATCTTACATCTCAACATACCCTTAGCCCAGGACCCCAGTCTCAGTCGCTGTACGTGACTACTGTGCTTCAACGGATTTGACAGTTTGGCCACGCAAATAGTAATAACAACAGTACTGTTACGGGCACCTAACCCACGTACTAATTGTTATTTTAATATTTTATCATATGTTATTCCTTCATCTATTTTTTGTCTTTCAGAAATGTTCAGCGCATGTCTAAAGTGGTCTCACCTTGAAGCATCCCTCACTCTCAACTCGGCAACCAAGCGACGACACTGCAGTAGTTAGTCGTAAAACCTCCATCACCAAGCATGAACCTACTCTAACTTTCCAAAGCCAAGCCAACCATTCCATGGGTCTGAACAAAGAATCAACTAGGAAGACTAGGCAGAAAAATATATTCTTACTTGCAGTAGCGACAATCAGGAATACAGTTTTCCTTACAATAAGATGATTCTCGCCATTTTCCTTACAATAGGGGCATTGACTTCAGTCTCAACTAGACCTAGACCTGCTCGAAAAAGCAGGATTGCTTGAATGGTAAGAACAAAATGGAAAGGACAATCAAACGAAACCGCTAACAGCAGAAGGCAGTATCTATATTATATATAGTAGAGCTCGAAGGAATCAACCTTGACCACTGCACAGCTTTCATCTCGCAGCTCTTCTACCCTCAAGCAATACAGTTTGTTCTATCACTACCTACTCACTGTATAGTACCCTAAGCCTCTGTTTTAGCTTCCCAAAACAGAGTATCCACCACCCACTTTTTTTCCGCAACTTCTCCCTCATGCCGAGCGTAGCCAGCCTCGAAGCACCTTTTGTCGTCGCGCATCATCTTCCCGAGGTTAGCACTTCGATAGTTTTTTTCTCCTCTCTCGGTCTACACTCTCGTTAACTTTCTCCATCTCTCACACTAAAATCTCACTCTCTATCTCTCTGTCTTCTGCCACACTAATCTGTTGTAGCTAAGCCACCCTCTGTTCCGTCGCTGTTGTACTCCTACCAGCCCAACTCACTCGCAGAGTGTTCCTCTTTCTCTGTACCTTCATCTTCAAATGGGTGGGCTGTCACCTTCCTTTTTCCTCTGTGAGTTGCTGTGCAAATCCCCTGCCTTATTATTTTGTGGGTAACACTACCCAGTCTGATAGAAAATTCAACAGTGGTGATCGGGGAAACTAAGAAACAAAAGACTCTCCAATGGTGATTGCTAGTGGCTAGTAAAAATTCTGTTTGGATTGCAACTTTTCCTCGTTTGACTACTACGTCTCTTTACTCGAACTTTTTGGTCCCTTCTTGAAGATTATTTTTTCCTATAGACAGAGCATGCGAATCCTATATATCTGATAGGGGGAGGAGTCTTCAGCGAGAGTGAGTGTGAGAGGAGATTTCGATGGGGGAGGAGTTTTAGATGGGGGGAGTGGGAGTCTTCGAGCAACCCAATCAGAAAAAGAGGAAGAAAAACCAAAAACACTCTCTTCCCGCTCTAGACGAAACAAAATCACCTAAAACGCGCCATTTCATTTTTCCACGTCAGTATTGGTTCGTGATTGGGTACACTGAGAGCCTGCAAGGAGAGTTTTCCTAATAACAAAAAGTTGAGTGAGACTAGTTCTTAAAGAAAATTGAAAAACTGAAAAGGAGCGAAAGTAAATCTACACGAAACAATAACCTTGAACTTGTGAACAAAATTACAGTATTATATGAATTTATATTACGCTCATTAAGGTCCCATTTGGAACTGATATCAGTTTAGTCTAATTTTAAATTGAATCTAACATCTAAACACTAAACTCAAATTATTAAACTCATCTTAACTCAAAACATCCTTGCATGTGGGACCCACACAATTTTCAATTTCACATCCAAACACATCTAAATTCATCTTAACATTCAAATGCATCTAAACATCCAAACACATCTAAACTCATCTTAAGTGGGTCTCACAAAACTCACTCCACCATCTCAACTAGGAGTGCGGGTATGGTGCGGGGTAACCCCCTCCCCGGCCCACATGGTGCCGGGGTGGGGTTTTCCCGTCCGCCCCCGCCCCCGCATCCTGGGGGTGGGGCACACAGCCCCGCTAGGCGAGGTGCGGGGCGAATGCCGGCCTCGCCACGCTTCATTTCCACTTCCAAATATCAATTACATTTTACTATGTTTAAAAATTATTTCTAGATCTAAAAGTAATCAAAAATATATTTTTAGGTCCAAATTGTAAATTTAAATTTTGTAAAAATGACTATAATTTAAAAATTATATAATTTTTAAATTTGCTAATGCATACTTTGTAAACAAGTCTAACAAAATTATGTATATATATAAATATTTATGTTTATATATATAATATATATATATATAGATAAGCGGGACGGGGGAAATACGGGACGGGGTTGGGCCCTCCTCGCCCCCCGCCCACGCTAGGGGTAGATGTGGGATGGGGCGAACGGGGGCGGGGTAGTGATTGAGCCGAAATATTGCATATTTTAGATATTTAAAACCAATGTTTTTTAAATGTTTCGTGATATTATTATTGGTTTTAGATAGAAAAATAGTTAATAAGCATAAATTCGAGTTGTGATTTTTAATTGATTAATATCATGTTTATGCTTAATTTTATGACTATGGTTTAATTGGACAATATTTCCTCACATATATAATATATTTTTAATAATCTATTTTCTTTTTAATTTATTTCGAGTGTTATTTCTTTATTTGCAGCATAAATAAAATTCACGAGATCCGGCTCTGACCAAAAGCGCATGCTTTACGAGTCTTTCAAAGTAGAGTTGCTGAAAGAAAAAAAATATAAAAAAATAAAAATGAGGACTTCCCCTCATGGCTGGAGTGAGACTTGGCTGGGAGGTGGAAGGGAAATTGGTAGGAATTTGGTAGTGAAAGAGAGGTGTCTTGAAAAGAGAGTGTCGGCTGGGGATTAATTTGATGTTGCTGAAAGAGAGGGGTACGTGGAGAGTTGAGAGAATTTTCTGGAGCTGGAGTGAGTCGGTCATTGGGAGCGTTGGAGTTGAGTAAGGTGTCGGTGGGTGTTTAAGTTTTCATTGAAGGAAGTCGGTTTTTAAATTGAGAGAAAGAGAGACGTGCAGAAATTGGAAAAGAAAGTGCTGAAAGTTGTGCTTTAGCACATGCAAAGTCTCCCACGGCTGTAAAGCAAAAAAGCACCTGCAGCTCACTCACATGCATCACTCACACATGCATCAATCACGGATGGAAAGAAAATGCAAGGCAGCAGCTCACACATCACGCAGAAACCAACCTGCAAAACAGCAACTAACACACAGCAGCAACTCACGGGAGAAAATGAAGAAACTTGCAACAGCAGTAAAACAAGCAGCAAATCACGGCACCTAAAACAGAAAACCAGCAGCAGAAAGCATACACATGCAGAAAGCAGGACAGCACATGAAGCAGAAACAGAAAATCAACAATCACGGCACACATGCAATTCAGCAATGCAACAAAACAGCAAACCGAACACATGCATCAAACTGGAACTTGGGCCCACGGACAGCAGCAACACACACATGCAGAAGAGGGCACCGAATGAAAGAGAAGACAGCAACTCACGGAGTGATCTACAGGGCTCCAGTTCTTTTTCTTTAAATTTGTCTTGTTATTCTTTTAAGCTGGCTGCAAGCTTACAAATCTTATAAATACTGGGGGTTTGAAGCTTATAGGATCAATTCTTTTCTCTTCTTTACATAGTATACGGAGGCAGCAAGGGAGAGTTTTATTTTTCTGCATTCAGTTTGTTTTTTTTCTTGCTATTGTTTTCCATACCTAAACTAAGTGGTTTGAATTCATTTTCCTTTCAGTTGCTGGTTTAGACGCAAGATGGACTTGCTTTCATTTTTCTGCCTTATGTTTTATTTTGTTTGGCGTTTCAGACCAAGAATTTACTCTGCACTTGGACGGTGGCAGCAGAAGCCACTAGCTGTTTTTTTTCTGTTTTCTTTTCTTTCCTGTTTCTTTGTATTCCGTTTGTTCCAGACCTGATTAAGAGGCAGTTTTTAGTTTTATTTCTTTCCTTCTTGTTGTTTCTTTTCTGTTTACGCTGAAGGTAGCAGAACCAGACAACAATCTCTTGTTTTCAGCTTCAGTTTTTTTTACTGCAGTTTACGTGGAGCAATGTTTATTTTCTGTTTTCATTCCATGCAAATTTTTTTTCCGGTAGCTTTCATGTTTTAACATGTCATTCTCTTATTTTTCCGTTTAGCTAGAGGTAGCAAAGTAATTTATTTTTTTCTTTCTTTCTTTTTCAGTTTTAGACGGAGTTTCTTTATTTATTTTTTCGTTTCCATAGCAGTAGGGTAGTCTTGAATTTTATTTCTTTTCTTCTCGTTTAGAGAGACAGCTTATTTTATTCTTCTTGTTTTCATTTAGACGAAGGTGCAGTAGAGTAGATTTTTAGTTTATTTTTAGGAGAGTTCCAGATCTGTTGAATACAGCGAGTTATTTTTTTTTTTTTTTACGTTGTTGTTCTTATTTAGTTCATGTTTCATTTTTACGTTGGAAACAATTTTTCTTCATTCTTACTGTTCTTCTTCTCTGTTTACATTTCCTTGTTCCGTTAAGCATTTTAATTGCTTTTCAGTTTATCGTTTCTTTTCTTTTGGATACTTTTCTCTTTTATTTTCTTTGGAGTAGAGCATCTTTATTTATTTTTTATCTCCTCTTTTATTTTTGTTGTATTTTATTTTTGTTGTAGACAATGTTTATTTAATTTTCATAACTTTGTGTTGATCCTTGAATTTGGGGCTTTTCAATATTCAGTGCATGTTTGTCAATTTCTTTCTAATCTAGTTTAAATTCTCAATTTAGTTTTATTAATTTCTGAATTTAATCTATTAGTCATTTACATTCCAATCCGACAATCAAAAATCTAAAAACATGAATCTAGTCCATGACTAGTAATCTCTCCATCCATTACACATACCATCTGCTTGTTTTCTCTTTGTGAAGTTTTTCACATTTTTTCAACGAGTTTAATTTGAGTAACTTTCTTTGAGGAGACGATCTAGGAATTTATTCATAATTATTACACGACATCCTCCTACATTTGGGAGAGCATTAGTGCTACTCATTTTTGAGTGAGTCAGGTAGCGGGGTGCGGGGCCCCACTGCCCACCCCTAATCTCAACTCACTACTATTTATAAAGAACTCAACTTAACTTAACATCCAAACGGGGCCTAAAAGTTACGAACAGAAAAATGTGTCAGACTATGACTAAGAAATGATAACATACACAAAATAATATTCATATATAACAACACCAGCCACAAGTAAAGCCAAAAAACAAATACATTGATGACCTAGCTAACCTCTCCAAATTGAAAGACTCGAAAATGTTGTCCAAGAGTCATCTTATATGCGTCTTCAGCTTTGGAACCTTGAAGTTGGATGAGAACAATTTTGGGGTCTCAAAAATGGTAACATTGGCTCCCTTTCTCTTAAAGCCTCTGCTTCCCTGGCCAATAAAGAAGAAAAAATCTTGACATATTAGCCTTTCATGTTATACAAATTACAAACAAGGGGAACAAAAAATATCCTTGTTCGCTTCTATGGTATTTGTGTGCATCTGCATACATCCATGTACATACTGAGCATCATCCTACAAATACAATGTTACAAAAATCATGGAAGCTCAGCTTTGACTATGTACAGAAAATTAATGACAGCAAAACCGATGGGTTTCCGCATGAATTAAAGAGGAAAAAGGGTGCATGTCCATTCTCCATCACGAACACTAAGAATTAGTCAGTACTGGAGAGTGGGTTGTCACAGTAAAGATGAAAGCTTCCTAAACAAAGTGTTTAAACCTTTTCCAAGTAACAGAAAGACGACTACCATTTTTCTTTCTCTTTTTATAACCCTCTCTCTCAGCCCATTCATGTTATGTACTCAACTGATACTAAGTTGTATCATTAATTGCAATTTTATTTAGGATATTACAAATACACACTTCATCAAATTTCTTCAAATTAATTTTTTTTTTCATAGTAAAACTCCCAATCAAGCACCAAAACCTATTCTTGCTCATGAGAGCCATTTAACTAAACATTTTTCCAAGGCCTTCAAAAGCAGAAGTAGCATTAAAAGATTATCTATGAAATTTGAAGTGAAAGGATCCTGTATTACATGGAACATATGGAAATGTCCTAGGAACTTCCATTGGGTCAAATGCAATCTATCAAAAGCATCAGGAGATAGTAATCACAGCTACATTATGGAAAAGAAAAATAATTGACAAATACCTGTTCATTGTCCTTCACAGAATCAGGGCCTCGTGCAGCAGATGATTCTTTTTTGACATTCATGTTACTTCTACCCCTGCCACTATTCTTGGCTCCCAAATAAGGTTTAGCTCCTACCACACAACGATTTAAAACAGGTGTGACTGCAGCAGCGCTTCTAGACGTCCTTAAAAAATCCAACTCCTGGGAGAATTTGGAAGTTTCTTCATTTAATTTATTCATTTCAGCCTCCATTTTAGCCACTTTATTTGTTAATATTGCAATCATCTCATCCTTTTTATCATTCAGTGACTGCAGTTGCTCCATATTTCCAAGAAGCTTCTTTATCGTCTCATTCGCTTGCGTAACTTCAGAATGATTACTCCTTAATTTACTGTTGTAATCATTTTCCATTATCTTATATTGATTCCATACAAAGTTCTTCTCCGCCAACAGTGCAGAAACCTCTGAACTCTTTTCTGAGGCAAGCTTCTCATATTCATGCGTTAGTCTCCTTATTTCACCTTCCAATAGCTTAGAGCACCACTCTTCTCCCTCCATATCACCAACTTTTCTCAGAGAAAGATCCTGTGAAAAGTGGAAGCTCTCAACAACATTAAAAATAAAAAAATAAAATCTATTTCAACGAAATTGTGGTGGAACATACTTTTGGGTCAGAGGATTTATGAGAAAGGTAATCAAGCAATGCTTTGAAATCTGACAAGTCACTCTCTGCATGTTCTGCAACAATGGAAAATCAGATCGCCTTGTAGCATACTTACAAAGTGCAAATTTGAAGCCCAAACCCACATATAGTTTATTATTCAAAACCTTACATTTTTATCAAAATTCACTACCTACAACTGTAAATGTATTGAAGGAAGGTCACTCCCAAAATAAATATTTCCCATCGTTATTAGAAAAAGAAATAACATATCAGATCCAACAAAATAAGACATGAAAATCTGGGGTGAATAAGTGACTCGTTGGGGAAGCAAAGTTTCATAGAAACCTTAACAAAATTAAATGAAAATGCTACAGAACTTCTGCCCCTCGCAACTTAGAATAATATACTCCTTTGCACGTTGTGCTGCATTCTTCGAACGTCCATGTCAATTTGGGCACGCAGTGAACAGCAAAAAGTTCCTAGTCGATGTTGCAACACATGGGCAAAACACAAGAGGGCAGCCTTAGAGAATGTTACTATTATTATTTTATTCTCCAATTGAAAATTATTTCTTGAAAGAAATCAATGCTGCACTGAATTTCTGAGGAATCAAAGGTAGAGATAATATAATCCGTAGTTCTTCTTTTTTTTCGTAGTTATTAAATACAATTTAATCCCCCAAATTTCTTATCTTTTACGACAACTCTTTGGAATTCTGACGAAGCTAGGGCTTTTTGTTCAATCCATGTGTGTGTGTGTGTGTGAGCGTGAAATGAATTAGGAAAACTCTATCTCATTAAATAGAAATACCAACCTAATTTCAGGTTATCGAGAAAAGCCTCTCTTCGCTTCAAACTCATGGCAAAATCTGACTTAGTCGCCTCGAGCGAGCGTGCCATTTCTTGAACTACCAAAACCCCTTTAATCTGCGCAAGAAATTAAAAGAACGGTGCTGAGCAAATTTAAGAGACCCTAGACCCCCAATATTCTTGGAACCCTAAATTTCAACATCTTTCGAAGAAAATCGAGAATACCTGAGAAATTCGGTCTTCGTAGAGGCTTAAATCGGAGACCCACCGTTCGTGTTGAGCTCTGATACGTTCTTCCAGAAGTTTCCTCTCTTTGGCGAGGGTCTCGAGCTGTGCCTGTTGGCTTTGCAACATATGCACCAAACCGTCGAAGATCTTGTCCCATTTCTGACGGTAGGAGAAGATCTCGGGGCCCTTATTCGTGCCCATGGAAAATCACATAAAAAATAAGAAGAAGCAGAAGCAAAGAGATACAGATCTTTCAGTAGCAGAGCACTAAGAGCAAAATAAGACCGTCGAAGCGGGAGAAGGCATGCAACGGTCGACTAGCCGATCTAAACCTGCGGCATTCAATTTGAAATTTACATTTATATTTCGCCAAAAATTTATTAAATATTTCCGGGTTTTTTTTTTGTGGATTTAAATATTTCAGGTTAAAATGCCCACACAACACATTTTACAACACATATTTTAAAATATAAATATTTTTATAAAATGAGTTATTTTTATAAGATATTTTATAAAAAAAATCCTTAATTTTAAAATATAGTTATTGAAAATATTAGTGATGTTTGTTTATTATTTTTCAAATTTAAAATCTACATGATTGCAATTTTTTTTAAAAAAAAAAGTAAGCAAGACTTTTTTCAGAATTACTCTTTACTCCATAAGTTGAATCTCGTCCATCCATTCACTTGGCAGAATACACGTAGTTACCTCATTTTTACTTTATGCTCTTGTATCTGACAAGTTGGGCCTCAATTGTGTTATGTAAAATGTTAGAAAATAATAGCAAACAGATATTGAAAATTTTAAACAATGAGGCGATCGTTAATCTTCCTCTTACCCAAATATTGCCAATGCCTCCTACTCACGAATTGAATTATGTAAAAGAGAATCTGGCAATAATATTTTTGAAATACAACACTGTTTATATAGTGTGTAGATTTCAAATTTTAAACACTAATATTAAAACAAATAGATATAATAGTAACAGATAAAATATTTCATTTAAATTTAAACGAAACGGTTTCTATCATAAAATGTGTGAAATAACTGTCATTGATAGTTATTAATAACTAAAGAACTATCAAAACATTGAAGAAATACACTAAATGCGTCATAAGTTATCAATACATCTATATGTTGCGCACGTGTGCGCGTGGTCAGTGATTTGCACTAGGTGACACTACTATTACGTGTCTACACTTATATTCCATTTTATGTATTGTGAAAATCATTCACTTATAAATCATTAAAAGTTTACTTGTCTTTCCAATGTGGGACTAGTAAAAAATTACATTAGAAGGAAATTTTAAAAGAAGTCAAAATCAAATTAGAGAGAATATTTAAAATAATCTAACATATAATGTAAATGCCAAATTCTAATTCCTCTATTCCATGAGACTTCACTTGCCACATTTGATACTTTCTGTCATACTTTCTCTACCCAACCCGATTTGGCCCACCCTTCCAACCCAACCTGTTATAGTAGAGTTCCGTTTCGCTATTAGGCTGATTACCCGACCCAAAAATAATTTTGGAAAAAACGGGTATTCCGACCCTTAAAAAAAAATAGTAATCTATATATATACTATAATTTTTTTATTATCATTCTATACAAAACATCTGAAATGGTCTGTCCCAATGCTCTTGTGATTTTGTATTGTACATGAGGTTGTGATCGTGCACTAATTTGCAGATTCCATTTGTTTATGAATTTCAATGTAATTGAAATTTACATTGTAACAAATGTTTTACGGTTCATTGTAAATAAAACATTAATTTTTAGAGGTGAATACATCAAATTTATTTTTTTTAACCACCACAACTTTCAACTCCAACCCACCATTAGGACAAACTACAAGAAAGAATGGCTTCTAAAGATGCAAATAAGTAGATACCAAAGCTCATGATAAAGTTCAACATTGCAATTTGCCTAAATAAAACATTGATAGGGTATGCCCTTTACAATTAGATGACCCGTTCAAGTGTTTTTGGGTGCATATTTAACCTAATAAAAAATAAATTGGAATAGGAATTTATACTTAACAAAATTGCTTCCAAAATCTAGAATGGCTCTTTCTTAAAAATTTCAATATACAGAATGAGCTTATCTGGGGAAACTTCACCATGAAAGTTAATTCTAAAATAGAATGGTAAGCTCTTTGAGCCTTGTTCTTAATGTTAAGCTCCCATTCAAATACGACAACTTTACTAACTCTCAATACAACATCATGGCATCTTCTTCATCATTTTCATCATTTTGAATGCACTACTTGTCTTAATTTTTGTGAATTCATCTTGTACAACAAACATAACTCTCATCTGCAGTTTCTTTCACTATTTATCACAATCATTCCATGCAGTTTCTTAATGCCGTATTATTAGATGATGCATTGTCAACTGTAATTGTAAATATATTCTTTATGCCACATCCAAGTATGGATGACTCAATCTCTCTTCCTATTATTATCCATTTGTGATTAGGAACTTTGTTAAAATATACAATTCTCTTATGCAAGATCTAATCATCATCAATAAAATAGGTTGTTATTAGGACTGTTCAAACGGGCCGTATAAAATCCGGCCCGGCCCGGAACCCGGATAACCGGGTTCCCAGTTAAGGTTTTCGGCCCGGATTTGACCCGGGCCGAAACCCACATTAATATAACCGTTTTACCACGGTCCGGATCCGGGTATGATACCCGGGTTATAATTCTGAACCCGGTTAACCAGGTGTATATAAATTGAAAAAAAAAAAACCCTAACGCTGGAACTGGAAGCCGTCTCCTACCTCTATCGCGCCAAACCATCTCTCAGTCTATCCGAAACCATCTCCATCATCCCTATCTGAGTCTCTCCGAAACTCTAGTGCTCGTCGTCATCCTCGTGCCTCGTCACCATCCTTATGCCTCGTCGTCATCCTCGTGCCGATATAGGTAAGTAGATGCTTCTCTGTTTGTTGGAAATCGAGGGTATGTATGTATAAGGAAATACTAAGTTGTGCAAATATTGTAGTTCTGCAAATACCAACAACAAATAGAACAAGCATTAGTATATGTTACCCAAATATTAGTTCTGTACATAGTTGTATTTTAGTTTTTTATTTAACTATAAATTACTTTACTAAGGTTGTAAAGTAATTTGAAATTATTCTGTATTGCGTGGAGACTCATGATGCTGGTTTTAGTGGAGACTCATGATGTTATTCATTATTGGGGCATTTTCCAGCTGTTTTTCATCAACAACCTTTATCTTGTATGAACTGAAGCCAACCATCATGCTGCACTTGAGTAAAATTAAGAAGATTGTGTTCTTGGTAGCTACATTATGTTACTGCAATTTTTCTTATAGCCTAAAATTCCACCACTTCAAGACTATCTTTCTTTTAAACCAAATCAATGATACTTTCTGGGATCATATCTGCCAAGTCATGTTTCAACCAGCTTTCTTATGTCCTATGAATTATTTATTTATTTATTTTTATTGTTTTTAAGTTTGTTGTATGCATGATGATCCCCACCATGACTATGCTAGGGTTACAAGAAAAGGAATTTATCATCATTTTGAGTATAATCTCCTGACATGGTATTAAATAATTGAAAAACTATATTATTTTTCACATCTGTCAATTATTAGAAGTCATATCAGGAGATAATAAGATGATAACATTTCAAAGGATGATGAATAGCATTTTGATTGGGTTACCATCTACTATGATATGCTTCTATTTCAAGACTGAATAATGTTTTAAATGAGGAAGATTTGTAATGGAATTTATCAGTACCATAAGATAAGATATTGGTTCTGTGTATAAATCTTCTCTCTCATCTATTATCCATTGCTTTTGGGTTTGCTTTTTTACTTGGGATGTTTAATTTCGGTGCTTGGCATCAAACCCACCGCTTTAATCCTCTTTTTATCTGCCGGCAAAGAAGAGTTAAAGCCAAAAGAAAAGGAAACCAACCCTCTTGTCTCAATTATGGTTATGAAACTTCTTGGTGTGTTCATGGGGGCCCCTGACTTGTGGAAGTATCATATAATGATTTCACAATGATGTAGATCGCCAATGTACTCACAAGCCTTTCAGTTTGCAGTTCACAAAAGCAATTAATTAAGGACTAAAAGAAGTAGAAAAGTAACTAGGCTTGGGAAGGAGAAAAACAATAGTAAAATCATCTGTGGGCATGGAAAACTTTTTTCTTGCGTAATTTTTATTTCTGATAGTTATTTTCCACTCTTTCCACTCCTACAACATGCGAAAGGCAGCAAATTAAGCAATGGATATTTGGCTTTCATGGCCGCATTTTCTGTAGTCTACTAATCCTTACACTCAGAATGGATATTTTTTTTTAATTTATTAAGTAATATAGGTGAACAACTTTTCATTGTTTTGTGGTGGAATTTGAGAGGAAAGGACCAGACCTCTAACAGAGTCAATTAGTTTGTCATTCTATTTTCTAAGTATTTGCTTATTATAGTGTTTCCACGAGTTTTTAGCTGTTGGGTAGTTGAGAAAATACATGATTTCCTTTATGCATTTGCTTTTGTTTATACATATGTTCGGTTATTTTTTTGTTGTGTTTGATTGTTTATTCTACTGTGTTTGTTATTCAATAATAGATGGAAGAAGATTCTGTGAGTTGTAACGTCGGTACAACTCAAGGGGTTGGTAGTGACTCATTTTTTCTTTCAGTTGATGTGGAGGAGCATGGAAATATTTCCACTCCTTCATCCGCATATACACAACAGCCTACCCATTCCATCCCACCTTTATCCAAAAAATCCAAGAAAAAACCTAGTAACCAATCGGTGGTTTGGGAACATTTTGAGAAAGTGCTACCTATTGACCCCGATAACCCAAAAGCTAAGTGCAATCATTGTGGTAAGCAGTATAGTTGCCACTATAGGAATGTCACTTCTTCTATGAATCACCACCTTTATAATGTATGTGAAATTCCCCCCTTAGGATTAAAGGAGCTGGAAAAAGTAAATCCTCTAGTGGTAAAAGGGATGTGGAGGGAAGACTATCTAGCCCACAAGTAAAGTATGACGCTGAAAAACTTAGGGTGTCAACCGCTAAGTTTTTTATTAGATGTGAATTGCCTTTTAGGCTAGTGGAGCACTTAGGGCTTGTTGAGTATGTGGCTGATTTAGAGCCTCGATTTACATTGTCATCCCGACTCACTCTAAAAAGGGATTGCATTAAGCTGTATAATGAAGAGAAGATACAGCTAAAGAAATTATTAGATGGTCAAAGAATTTGTCTAACCACCGATACCTGGACATCGGTGCAAAACATGAACTACATGTGCATTACAGCACATTTTATTGATTGCAATTGGATATTGCATAAGAAAATAATAAAGTTTTGCCAAATTCTCAATCATAGAGGCGAAACTATTGGGAGGGTGTTAGACTTGGGGTTGCATGATTGGGAGATTAATAAGATTTTGACTATCACAGTTGATAACGCCTCCTCTAATGATGTAGTTGTTGATTATATGAGGAGGAGGATAAAGGATAGTGATTGTACCATATTGGGTGGTGAGTTCCTCCACATGCGGTGTGCTGCCCATATATTGAATTTGGTTGTTAATGACGGTTTGAGAGAGGTTAATCAGTTAATATCAACGATTAGAGAAGCCGTCAAATATGTGAAGTCTTCACCTTTAAGGTTTTCCAAGTTCAAGGCTTGTGCAATAGAGGAAAATATTAGCGGGAGGATGCTTTGCTTGGATGTTTCCACTAGATGGAACTCCACATACTTGATGTTGAGCACCGCTATAAAACACAAATTGGCCTTTGGACGCTATTATATGTATGTGGATAATGAATTCGTGAATCCTACTAGTGATGATTGGAAAAAAGCACAGATTTTTGTAGAGCTATTGAAAATATTTTATGATGTTACATTGAAAATTTCTGGTTCTTTGTATGTGACAGCTAATGTATATTTTCAGGAACTGTGCACAATCGAAGATACATTAATTGATATGTGCATGAGTAATGATAGCATCACTAGGACCATGGGCACGAATATGAAAAATAAGTTTGAAAAGTATTGGGGTAGCACAGATAAGTTTAACTTGATGATATATGTTGCATTTGTGCTTGATCCAAGATACAAAATGTTGTCAATGAGGTTTTGGTTGCGACGATGCAAAGGGGATGAGTTGGGGCAAAAGATAGAGGTTAGGGTTAAACTCTTGTTGAGCCGCTTGATTGAGCAATATAACAAATTTCATGTGACTAGTGGGGGGAGTTTTAATGTGGCTCAACAAAGGCCAAGCACTACTTCTACTTCTTCAAGTAGTTCGACTAATTTTGATAGCAAGTTAGAGAAATATTTTGAGGAGCAAGGATTTATGGAGTTTAGATCAGAACTAGATAGGTATTTGTCGGAGGGATGTGCACCAAAATCACTCAATTTTGATATCTTGGATTGGTGGAGAGTTAATGCCGCCCATTATCCTGTTCTTGCTGAGGTAGCACGTGATGTGTTAGCCACCCCCATTTCCACTGTTGCCTCGGAGTCCGCATTCAGCACTGGAGGACGCATTTTGGATCCTTTTAGGAGTTCATTGTCTCCAGAGACTGTCAAAGCTCTCATTTGCACTCAAAATTGGTTAAGGACCAAACCTGTCGACATCCGGGAGTTAGAAGAATACATAGAGTTAATGGACTTTGAAGGTAAGTTTGAAACTTGAAATATTTTTTTAATATCTATCTAATTTAGTTTATTATATATCTAACTCTTTTTTTTAATATTTTTTAGATGACTATCTAGCTTTATCTTCACAGCAGGTTGCTGTGAATCAGCCTTCCCAAGCATGTTGAAAAAAAACTAGAGTAAGTGAAACTTTTCTTTGTTCTGTTTATCTACTAAGTTGGAAGAAAAAAACTTTTTGTCAACATTATTATTAGTATTTTGTCAACTTTGGCGATTATTATTGTGTTGGAATTGTTTGAATGGTTCTTCATATATTATTATTGAAAAAAACAAACAAACAAACTCGTCATATCAGTAAATTAAATTCGTCAGATGGTTCAAAAGTACTTAGCATTATTTTGAATGTGAATTTTGATTTTCAACCTCTGTTACATTTTCCATAAGGTCGGTGAATTTTGAATGTGGGATTTTATTTCCAATTGTTCACTGATTCATTCTGTATTTGACTAATTACATCATTTATCTGAAAGGAACCACATACATTTTAGATTTTCGCCAATGCTAATTCTGAAATGCCTAGTCTTGGCACTGAAGAGTAGTCATGTTCTAAAGTCATTGTTTGAGCCTTTTGCATTTGTAGAACTATAGATGTGCTGCAGACCATGAGATTTATTAACAGTAGATGAAGTTCAATACCAAATAGTCATGAATGGTGTATAGAGAGTAAGTTGCTTGCTCAGTTATACTTTAAAGAATTTAATGAGCTTGTTGTTTCATGCATATAATAACGTTATATAATTCTCTCTCAACAGGGATTGCAAAGCATTTTGGCAAGGTTGAAAGATTGTTATCTGGTTGATGATTGTTGGTTTCAAGATATACCCACCAACTATCACTGTCTGACTAGTAGCTTAATAGAAGCGATCTGAAGACCTGAAGACCTTCTTTGTTCTCATTAGTTTGATTTGTTTTCAGACTGTTTGATTGTATTTGGTAACTGCTTTTCAATGAGATCAGGTTCTCTTTTTCAAAAAAAAAAAAAATAGAAGCGATCCTCCCTGTCAAGTGTTGCAGTCTGCATCGGAAGTTAAGTTTGCCTTAGGTTATACAAGTCAATAAGTTAATAGGACTAACAGGTAAATGTATATTGTAAAGGCCTATCCTTTTTTTTTTTTAAAGGCCTATCCATTTGTTTTTATAGTTTTTGTTTTAGTCTTGTTTTGTTAAATTTGTACTTCTGGATCACATTACCAACATTAATTTTTTGTTATTTAACAGTTCTATATAGTTGGACATTTAAGAAGTAAGTTGAAGGCCAAGATCAGAAGGTGTAAAATTTTACAGGCTGCACACAGATCTTAAAAATAAAAATAAAAATAAAAATCCGAGTTCAACCCGGAACCCGGAATTCGGTTTTTCAAAAACCGGCCCGGATTTAAGACCCGGGTTGCGGTCCGGGTGTACCCAGGTTCCCGGGTTGGAACCCGGATAAACATTGCTAGTTGTTATGCCATATAGTTAAGATTTTGAATTGATGTCCACATGTTAGTAGTGTTGCAAATCTTATAATTGTATGACATGAACATGTTCTTCAACTTTACTTTTTCTAACATGTACATCTTCATACAATCTTGCATAACAATAATGCGAGAGGAGATTGGAAATCTAGGCTCAACTATGGCTATAAAGTCTTTAAAACCTTGTTTTTCTACAAATATAAACTGTAACACATCCACAATTATCATTTTAGTTACCTCTAACAGTATTTTTTATTCATTGTACTTAGCAAGTCCAATATTAGAACTGCTAGTTGTACCATCCACCCCTGTCTTCTTAGTCCCGATCATTTTTTATTGGCAGTTATCCTTTTCAACTCCACTAGTACTCAAGGCTTTATATGTCTGATTATGGTACTTCAAGGATGAAGTACCTAATTTTTTAGGATGACATATCAAAACCTTACCACACTAATCACATAAGGCTTTGGCCTCATTGGAATCCTCGATATTCTCAATTCTCATAAAGTGTTGCCATATATTTGATTTGGCCTGTTTTCTTGTGATAGGAGGGCGAACTTGATGACTAGTTGTTGGGAGAGAGCTATCCAAAGTTGGAGGTAGAGTGCTATCCAAAGTTGGAGGTAGAGTGCTATCCAAATGAATCACATTGGGCATTGATTTAGACCCAGATGAATGCATAGTAGCACTAGGTTCCAAATGGTTCAATTTGAGATAAAGTAAGAGCATAAGGATGATCATTAAATTGTCTCTCAACTTAAAATATAAACAAGAGGAAGAAAATTTCTGTCTCAACAATTTACTAACAAGTTAGCCACTCAATATATTTAGGCATCACTCTTGTTAAGTTGTTATCAATATATGCAAACAACACTCAATATTTTTAAACTAGTTTTCCTCTTAAAATGGCGGGGTACAGCCATAGCTTTTGATTTAACAACAAACATAGTTCCAAATTCCATTGTAAAAGTTGTGCCCAAGTTTTCCTCATGTTTGTAATTTTGCACATATTTATTTCATCTACTCTATTTAGACTTTTATCACCAAAAGCATGTAGTATTGTTCATCTAACCTCATTAAAATCAGAGGTAGTCTTTCTAGAACAAGAATTTTTGCTTCATCTAAATGTTCAAATTTAATATAGAGGGGCTAGATTTTGCATGCATCAATACTGCAAGAAACAGATTAAGACCCACCTATGAAGAATTTCAAACATAAAGGATGACGGAGACACCGAGTAAGTGTGATAATGGAGTTTGTGTGATGGATATTTCCCAGAACAAACATATCCAAAATCATAAACCATAAATCACAACAATCAAACCCTAATCCTTTAGAAACCAAAAATCCCACGTCAAAATAAAAATGCCCACAAGAATAAAAATGTCACAACTATCAATGTTCATTACCTTCTATATGGGTTTTCGGTACTTGTGGAGAGAGAGCAACAACTGCAAGAGAGGACAAGAGTTGCGAGAGAGAGTAAGAGCTGCGAAGAGAGAGTGATACACAGATCCAAGAGAGTGAGACACAGAGAGTCAAGAGAGTGAGAGAGCTTATGAGTTTAGTGGTTCTTTTGAAAGTCGAGACTCGAGAAAGTGTTACTGTTGAACGAGATAGAGGAGAGGAGAAAGGAGTATCGTGTGAGTGGGGGAGAAAATGATACAATTCTAACTTAAATTGTGTAACAGGTAATACTTGATATATATTAAAAAAAAAAAAAACTGAAAAGGTTGACCAATCCTGTTACCGAATCTTAGCGTAAACGTGTTGTCCTTTTAGGTCAGGTTGAGACGAAAAGTCGAGTGTTAAGGTTTTTTAGATCATATAGTATAAGGATTGGTCTCCGAATGGGAGAATCAAGTTCGAACTCTCTACCTCATATATATATATATCTTCTATATATAAAAAGTGTATATGAAATGAAAATTCTTGTTTTAACGGATGTTTTAACGCCTTTAGTTGTTTCCCGTTAAAGTTAACGCATATCAACAAGATAGATTGGGAAGTGCTCGAATTGAAAATCAAGAACTGGTTGGACATAGTGAAAATATCCATGAGGACTCTCTTCACTGGTGAGAGAATACCGTGCAACTACGTCTTCGCCTCCTTGAACACCATCAAAGAATCGTGTTTCACCAAGAATTTTGTTCAGTTTCACCAGCAATAACTCTGTTTTCCTTCACCCAAAACAAAGTAATCATAGGGGACATTCAAAATCTCACCACGACTGAAACAAACGGAAAAGCACCATAGGGAGCCACCATATGAGAAGCCAAGCAACTGCGTCAACAAACAAACCACCCACACCGTTGAGCACCTTCAGCAACACCAAAATCCAACTCCACGCACGACTCAAGAGAAATAAAATGAAAAATGAAAATAAAACCAGATGAAATGATAAATGAGAAAATAAAATCAGATAAAAAATGAAAAAAATGAGAAGATGAAACAATCGGCTCAAAAGAAGGAAGGAAGAAACGAAAACTGGAGAAGAGAAGGAAGAAGCAGCGTTCGGCTGGAGAATATATATATATAAAGATAAACCTTAACAAGGAAAAAAAAAAAAGAAGCTACATAAGAAAATGAAAGTACGTAGTTCATTTACCATGTTTTGTCCGAAAATAAATATTTTCAAATACTTTTTAAAAAGTTTTATTAACCATTAACATATGGGAATTGTTATTTTACTCATAAAATATTAATTATGCTTATTATATCTAAATTGATGTTTTAAAGCGTTGAATAAAGTGGTAATTTAATAATTTACCTGAAAAAACTACAATAGGTCGAGTTCTAAAACAAATGAAAGAAATCAATTGTGAGTCAAAGCCACGCGTGCACTCGACCTCATGCGTGACGGCGTGAATGGACCCGTGTTACCAAACTAAAATTAATTGAGCAGCTCGGTCCCGAGAAGAGCTTTATTATTATTATTATTATATTCGTAAATAAATTTTTTAAAATAAAAAAATTTACAACATTACTAAATAAGAGAAATGTTTCTTTGCCCCTCCCATTGGACCGGTTAAAGTAACCGTTCGTCAAAATTTTTATTTATTTATTTATATTTAATAATTAAAAAAGTGATTTTAAGTATATTGATATATTTTTTTATTTTTTTTAAATATTTAAATTTATTAAAAAATGTGAAAAGAAAATAAAGAGAAAGAAAAATACTTAGCGGTCAGTTTGAGTGGTGCACTATGAGCGGCAAAATAGCACCACTCCACTAAATAATACTTATTTAAGCATTAAGTTAAAAAAAAAAAAAATGGGACACAAATTTAGAATCCACATTCGGTGTGGGTTTAGTGTTTCGATAATTTTAATGAATAACGAAGAACGGTTATTCTAAGTTATTTGCGATTTGGCTTTACTAGACAATCAAAGGATTCTAGCATGCCTCGTTCTATTATTTTTATTTTATTTTTTTAAACAACTCCTCGTTCTATCATTAGACAATGATCTAATATTTTAATATTCTCTCAAATGAAGGGGATCTAACCTACCTAATATTTAAGCAAAACCAGAGTTTATAAGATTTTGTCAAAACTCATCACATCACTATGATGTTCCGCTAAATCAATCATTAACTCAAAATTTAGATGAAATTGAAGATGGTTTTTAAAATTATGATATTTTTTAAAGAAATAATACGGGCATCACAATGATTCGTTATAAAATAATCGCATGTATACCTTTATTCATCGAGTATTTATCTTTGCTTTCACACAAGATTTAGAGAATATTTGAAAATAGTTTTTATCTCATCTCATTTTATTTTATCCCATTTAATTTAATTTTCAAATATCATTCAAATACAAATATTTTGAACTAATAATTATAACTTTTCCAAATTTTCAAACAAAAAAATAAAAAACTATTCAACTTTTACAATTCAAAATAAAATTTATATTTTAATAAAATTTTAATTTTATAATATTTTTTATTCAATTTTTTCCTCTTTATCTTTCAAAACCTAATAAATACTTAACTAAAGCAATCTTACTCTTATCTATAAATCATCTTGTTACTATTCACACAATTTTCATATAATCTCATTCTCCAAGCATCCATTTAGATTGAAGTGAGATTGACCTTGGGAGGAATATTTAAAAAAACGAAGCGGATTTGCATCCAATTTCAATTAAAATTAGAGAAGTGATATATAACTATACAGATATCTTACAAAAGTAAACTTATAAATTGATATAGCTTATATAATATGTTAAATTTATTTTATAATAAAAATAATTTTATAATATAATGTACAACGTTAATTTATAAGTTTCTTTCTATGAAATATATTTTTGATTAAAATATTTATTTTAATATTAATTTATCAAATGAAAAGTACCTATATCATAATAGTTAAATTAGTAATTACCCAGCCATGCCCTTTTGAAAATGAAAAAAGCTACACAATTTTTTACTATTCACATAATTTCTATATACTATATATATTTTTTAATTTCTATTTTTTTTATTTTATCAAATATTTAATATATATAATGAATATAAATTTTAATTAATTTAAGAAAAATAAACTCAAAAAAAATATTAAAAATTTAAATAAATGTGATGTTTGGAGGTTGGAGGGGTTGAGTGTTATGCCTCTCCGAAAATATAGAACCTACTGGTACATATCATGCCACCAAAACAGGTGACAGCACATGCCACCAAACTAGCTGTCGTTTACAACAAGAGGTCTCCTATCAAGAGGACGAGTTCGTGGGAGAGTATCCCAATCCAGCTTCGGACATCCCAAGATGTCCACCTCTGATCCTCTACAACCTTTTACAGGTTTTGTCGGTTAATATACATTTTCGAACCGGCGATATCAGGTCGTGCCCCATCTAACCTCACCTACCATGCCGGTATATTTCGCTTATAAAAATCGCTTTACAACCACATTTTTTCGAAAAAAATGCGTGCCCAAAACGTGATTCTTTCCATTCTCTCTCGTTGACGTGCACGAAGTCGGTGTGTGTAAGTCCGTGTGTGCGCGCTCCTCCTCACCCCCACGGCGCTTCCAATACCTCTCTCCAGTTTCCACCAAGTTAGGGTTTCTTCCTTGGTTTAAAGCTCTTAAATTGGTCTGGTTCTGTAAGCATCGGCTTTTATCTTCTCTCATGCTAGTATCGTGTAAGAATTTAATGCTTACAGCAAAATCTAGCTGAATGTTGTACTTCTGTCATTTCGATTTGCCGTAGTTTCTAGACATGTTTATATAAATTTATGTCAAATTAAACATGCTGCTTATTTCTAAATTATGAATTTCTGAATTACAATCTACCCTCGTTGTGTAAGAATCTTCATCGCTTCTTGTAGGTTGACTTTGGAAGTATATGACTGATTGCAAATAAGCTTCTTTCTCACCAAACAAGTTCAGATTTTTGTAACATTTAAATTGTGACTGGATTTCTTTAGCGGGTATTTGAGAATTGAGATACGAGAATGCCACCAGGAATCACAGATGTGTCCCAAAATGGGACTATGAAAAGTCTTGAGGCGTCAGGCTCTATATTTGAAATTGAAGAATTGGATATTTTGAAGTCGTTGAACCAACCGCGGCCGATTCATATAGAGAGGAATAGATCCTTTGACGAAAGGTCAATCAGTGAATTATCGAGCTGCCTTTCGCCTCGTGCATTTGGAAGAAATGCGGACAATAACGCTCACATCATGGACCATTTTGAGTATGGATATTCTCCAAGTAGAAGGTCTGGTTATAATACACCCAGATCAAACAGTTATTTTGAGTCACATCCCATGGTAGCTGAGGCATGGGAAGCATTGAGGCGTTCCTTGGTTTACTTCCGCGGGCAACCTGTTGGGACAATTGCTGCAGTCGACCATTCTGTTGAAGAACTTAACTATGATCAGGTAAATACCACTTTCCAATTTATGTTCTATTTAGTTACTGATTACTGCATTTGCTACATCTTAAAGTTAATCGTTTAACTTTTCTTTTTCAATTGGGATATGGAAAAGCACATTTGAAATTTATATGAGGAGGCAGGATTGGTATATGATATGCTTGTTAGTTGCTAGTTACAACTGAGTGATAATATAGTGAAAAGAGAGCTACTCGTCCTCGTTTGATGTCATTTTTCTTGTATCATTCATAATACAAGATTCATGATAGGAGTGTAAATGGGACTTTTCAAGAAAAATGGTGCTGCCTCTTCTCTTAATCTATTGGGTTATCCCGCTGATTCGGGGTACCTGATCAATGTTTTATTTCTATATACATGCATATACGTTTCTTCATGTTATCACTTTCAGGGTGTATAAAATTGCTGGAAGATTGCAGTCGTTAAATAATTGTTGAACTTATTTGAACTGCAGTTATCTGGCGTGGGTCGTTATTCAGCTAATAGATATAGCAAGTTAGGAATTCTGACATGGCCGAGCGAACCTAGTAAGCAGTTCCACCTGCTATACTGTAATAATTGTTAGAACCTTGGCTGTTTGATGTATTTAGAACTTATTGAATTGCTAATTATTGTTCTTTTACTATTTTGTGCAAATTTTCTGCAGAAGTTCTTTGCACTTCCATCTTTTTTGAGCACTGGAAATAATTGAATTTACCCTACCTTGCAGGTCTTTGTTAGAGATTTTGTCCCAAGTGCCCTGGCTCTTTTGATGAATGGAGAGGATGAAATAGTAAAAAATTTTCTTTTGAAAACTCTTCGCCTTCAATCAAGGGAGAAGATGATAGATCGGTTCAAACTAGGGGATGGAGTTATGCCTGCAAGTTTTAAAGTGCTCCACGACCCAGTAAGAAACCATGAAACTTTGATTGCAGACTTTGGTGAGAGTGCAATAGGAAGAGTGGCTCCTGTTGATTCTGGATTTTGGTGGATCATATTACTCCGTGCATATACAAAACATACAGGGGACTCTTCCTTGGCAGACTTACCTGAATGCCAAAAGGGTATGCGTCTTATTTTGAGTCTATGTCTCTCAGAAGGCTTTGATACATTCCCAACTCTACTGTGCGCTGATGGATGCTGTATGATTGACCGCAGAATGGTTAGTTTATTTTCTTAATTTTGTGACACAATTGACAAATAACCTTAAAAAAAAAATTATCATGTTCTCAATTAGACAAAGTTGACATGATAAGCGTTAATGCCATCTATTTATGTCAGTAGCTACTCCCGAGCCAAAAAAATAGATTGATCTTCTCAGACTTGTGTGTGGACTATAGATATCCAACACGTGGTCGAGAAACCTTTCAGGATCAGTCATGATGTTGTGGCTCGCTGTTTAACCCTTGTGTTTGCCATATCTGTGCCGTGCTATTTTGTGGACAACAGTATAGTTAGGGTGCGTATTTTCCTAAGATTTATCAGTATTTTTAATTGTCAAATTCTTGATCATTCAGGGAGTATATGGATATCCTATTGAAATCCAATCACTCTTCTTTATGGCTTTAAGATGTGCTTTGCTCTTACTTAAGCAAGATGATGCGGGAAAGGATTTTGTGGACTTAATAACTAATCGTCTCCATGCTCTGAGTTATCACATGCGTAGCTATTTTTGGCTGGACTTGAAGCAGCTCAATGACATTTATCGGTATAAAACAGAGGAGTACTCTCATACTGCTGTTAACAAGTTCAATGTTATGCCTGATTCTCTTCCGGATTGGGTTTTTGATTTCATGCCAAGTCGTGGAGGTTACTTTGTTGGCAATGTTAGTCCTGCCAAAATGGATTTCCGTTGGTTCTGCCTGGGTAACTGTATGGCGATTTTGTCATCTTTGGCAACCCCAGAGCAATCTGCAGCTATAATGGATCTCATTGAATCACGTTGGGAAGAGTTGGTAGGAGAAATGCCATTGAAAATCTGTTATCCAGCAATAGAAAGTCATGAATGGCGGATTGTAACCGGCTGTGACCCAAAAAACACTAGGTGGAGTTACCATAATGGAGGCTCTTGGCCAGGTGAGTTTCTGCCGAGATTTTCTTAAAGCCAATGTAGGATATCGTGCAAAATCTTTTGTGCCTGACAAAGTTTCCAAATCGTTAGTTGTTTTTGGTTTTGTCTATGATTTTCACTGTCGTTGGTTCAATGATAGAAGTGCCTTAATGCTTAGAGGTGATGCTTCATGTAAACGTTTTTGCTGCAGTACTATTATGGCTGCTCACAGCTGCATGTATCAAAACTGGACGCCCACAAATAGCTAGGCGTGCCATTGAACTTGCTGAAAGTCGTTTGTCCAAAGACCACTGGCCGGAATATTATGATGGAAAGCTTGGCAGGTATGTAGGAAAGCAGGCTCGCAAGTTTCAAACCTGGTCTATTGCGGGATACTTGGTGGCTAAGATGATGCTTGAAGACCCTTCGCATTTGGGTATGATATCACTTGGGGAAGATAAGCAGACGAAACCCCTTATAAAAAGATCTGCCTCGTGGACTGTTTGATACTTGATACACACTACATACCGATCACCATATTTCTGTTCTAGAAGCACTTACAGGGGGAGCCACTGAAACTTATATGGTAGATTCGAAATTTCCACTGTTTATGCTTTGGACAGATATCAAGCTTGTGATTAAGCAGAATCAGCTTTTGCATTAGGGTCTTAAAAGAAAGAAGAGAAATAATATTTGTAGTCTTAGACTGTGCAAATCTTGCGTTCTCCTTTCTAAAAAATGGATAAATATAAGATTTATATGAAAAATTATTTTTTAATAGATTACTATTTTTAACCAAAGCGTGTAGAGTTTGCATATCCTACCATTATAACTGACATACTTTTTGTGAAATTAGATACATAATGTGTTTTTGTATCTGTGCTGTGCTAGAATCTAGATAAATGGAGTGCTGTTATGGATTTATGCTTTTTTTTTTTTTCTTTCTTATTCTCTTTTACTAGTTTTAATTGTTAAATATTGAATTGAGTTGAATAAAATATTATTAGAATATTAATTTTAAATATTATGAATATATTGAGATTTAAAAAAGTTAAATTTTTTATTATATTTTATATAGAAATTTTAAAAAAATGTATGAAAATTTAAAAAATATATAATAATAAAATAAAAAGAGTTGAGACGAGTCGGTAACATACGGGGCAAGTTGGTTTCTTGGCTATAAATCCCGGTAATAATGCATAAATTGTGGATCCCTACTATTATCTGTAGTTCACACTTCTATAACTAGGAGAGAGATGATGGACATCATACGTGAACCCTACGATAGGACATGTCTATCTCTTTTATTATAAATACAAGATCGCGAATAGGTGGCTGCAGATCTTTCGCGGGAAGTAACTGATGACTTGCGCAGCAGGAAAGGCAGCCCTGTTGTTGGCTGCAATTCCAGAGCATTTAGTAGGTGGTTGGACTGCATTTATGGCCGCCACCGCACATCAACCTTTTTTTTTTAATTTGGTCAAAATAAATAAATACAAAAACGAGATACACGAGGATGGACTGGATTTTCTCAATAAACACTCCATTATAACAACACAACGAAAAAGTGAAAAAAAGCGAATTTTAGGATCAAATACTTGGATCCCCGTCCATATTCTGCAAAGAGGATATATTCTTAAATGATGACTTTTTTACAGTTTACATAGTTGTGTAGCCATTGTTAGAGGCGATAGAAGCTGAAGGTATACTACAATTTAGTCTCGAAATATTTTTTGAATAGGCTTGTATTTCATTTTTCAAAATCAGTGGTTAAAGAAAGTGAAAATATGGTAAGAAAATTGGTATTAGATGGACTGGATTGAGGCAGATTAAGTTTCTTCAAACGCCAATGATTGTGAAATGGAGTGGGGCATATTTGAAAAATCTTGAGGCGGAGAGTCTACTGATAAGACACGTGTAGCCAACGGCCATATTATGGCGCAACGGCATGTGACAACCACGTGTAGAACAAGTCCCACGTGAGTGTCATGCGTCGAGATTTTTGCTGCAGTTTTGCTTCGCTCTAGTAGATCAGTGGCTAAGGAATTGCATGGTGGGACTTGTTGATGGTTAGTTGCTTAAATATGATAGATCTGACCAAAACCGAACCAGTGAAAATGAGAGATAAAAGATATTAGCATGAAAAATATACACAGATCAAAATTAGAAAAAGAATGGAGAGGACGATGGGAGCTAAGGTTCCACCATCCTCTTCTGTGGAAACACTTAAAAATGATAAATAACTTTTCTAGAGAGAATGAAGAGCTTTTTTTTTTTAAACAAACGAGTCTTTCACATCACATCAACCTTCCTTGTAATAAACTTTTGTAATTTTTTTCCTTTTTTTCAATTATAATTTCAACCTTTTTTCTTTCTTTTATATAAATTGATATAAACGGATATGATATGTCATATTATAAAAATATTTTTATTAAAAAATATATTTAATAAATTATATAAAATTATAAAATTTTATAAATTTATTTTTGTATGCTCTTCTTTGTTTTTGGAACATTTCACTTACTAATAACATCGAAACCAATATAATCGGTCTTGTTAGTATACGAAAGATGAATTCGGTTGAGCAGTCCACCATATATATACTAATAAGGTTACCATCCTCTTACTTACTGCTTATTTATTATTTTTTTTTGTATTTGATTATTTTTTTAATTTAATAATTAAAAAAATGATTATTAATAAAATTATATATTTATTTAATTTTTTCTTAATTATTAAAGTTGTTAAAAAAATATTTAAAAAAAATTTAAATATAAATAATAAATGAGTAGTGATAGGTCTACTTTTGCTTAGTGGTTCACGGCCCAATTCCCAACCCCAACCAAAAATTTAAACCCCACCACACCACACGTGTCGTACTCGAACCACAACGACTTCGAGGTGGAGTACCCTTTCAATTTTCATGTTCAACGCTCACACGCTCACATCTAAACCAACGAACCAACACAGGGAGTGTCGCGCACAGAGACAGAGAGGGACAGAGAGGAAGAGAGCCAGAGTGAGTGGGAAAGAAGAGGAGAGGAGTCAATGAAGGGAGGGAAGAGGCCGATCCAGGCGGTGGCGACATGGGCCCGTAGACAACCGCCGAAGATCAAGGTGTTTCTGGCTGTGGCGTCTGCCATGGCCGCGCTTGTGTTCCTGCGAATGATCGTTCACGATCATGACAACCTCTTCGTTGCAGCCGAGGCCGTTCACGCCCTCGGCATCTCCGTCCTTATTTACAAGCTCACCAAGGAGAAGACCTGTGCTGGTAAGAAAATCCAAGAAAAAAAGAAAAACGCCCAGTCTCCTTATTTGATCTGTGTCTTTTTTTTTTGGTCTTTTTGTTGAATTGAGCGGTCTGATTTGGAATTTGGTCCTCCTGTGTGATACCAAAAGTTAACACATCTCCGGTACCAATAAGGGGGGAAATAGTATATAGAATTAATTAAATAAAATGGTTCAACAGTTAATGCTTTGAGAATCATCCTGCGCCAGCTAGAAAGAAGTCTGGCTTCGATTTGTATCTTATAAAGGACTTGTTTGACATATTAGAATCTGGTAAAGATTTCATGGCGAGAATGCGCTCCCCTGGTTCGAGGGAATAAGGAGAGAAACTTGTGATTTTATTTTAGAAACTTGTGATTTTATTTTCCTAGTGGTTTGGACATAAAATCAAAAAAAGACAAACTTCAGAACGCACTCTGGATTAACTTAGTGACTAGTATAAACAAAAAATGTATGTGCTTCCTGCATTACGAGCGACTTATAATGGCCATTAAGTTCAAAATTTCTCATTGGCTCTTTCTCTTGGACAATACAGAAGATAATCTTCTTTTATAACTATTCCGTACAAATTTGCTTGTCCAGTCTTCTATCGTGTCACAAAATATTGTTTATTTGGAAAGTCCAAGATATCGATATCTTTCCTAATATACTCTTTTGCTTTATTTGAAATGTCTATAACCATTTGCCATTTGATTTGGATCTTCTCGATTTTTATAATATACGATAGACAGGATAGATAATCTTGATGGCATTTTTCTACTCAAGTTCAATTTTCGTGAAAAGTAATAGTTTGATCGTGCAACAATAAAATTCTTTTAAGTTTTCCTTCTTTCTTTTGTCCCTTTGCTCTGACAAGAGGTTATAACTTGGGAAATTGTCATGGATATTGTTAAGATTATAATTACCATAATCTTAATGCCCTTTTTGGCTTCGTTATTGTTAACTATTTGCAGGGCTTTCACTCAAATCACAGGAACTAACGGCCTTGTTTCTGGCGGTTAGACTCTATTACAGTTTTGTTATGGAATTTGATATACACACATTAATTGATTCGGCAACATTGGTGACAACCCTTTGGGTTATCTATATGATTCGATTTAACTTGAAGTCTAGTTACATGGAAGATAAGGACAACTTCAAGATTTACTATGTGGTTAGCCTCAATCATTTTGCAGAAAAATTTTAACCTTCCTTTTTCTACATTCGCATCTGCTGGATCTATTTGTTTAAAAAAAAACATGTGAATGTTGCCAAATTGAACTCTTTAAATATTTAGTTGAAAAGTGGTGTCTCCTTTTAGGTATGCATAGCTATTTCATTTTGCTGTTGCTTATTTGTATGAAACCTTGAATCTTTTTTTCCCCTAAATTAGGTTTTAGGCGCATGAGGATTTTGTTTCTCTGTATAGATTTCAATAGTTCATCATCTGAACTCACAGCTAAACATATTGGCATTCAGTCAAAAAACCTGTGGTAGTTGTGCGTTTTACATTGTGGCATGTGAAGATTAGAAACCATCTTAGAGCTTCCAATTTTGGTACATTTAATTTCCTTACACTTTTCTCATATCTCCAATTGACATGGTTTCCCTATTATCATTCATCTATTTTTTTCTGTTGTACTTCTAAAAAAAAAAATCTTTTTGTTGCTATGACTTGATGATTCTTTGTCTGGGCCAGTTCACTTTTTGTATCCACTAAATAAGCATGTGAATTCTAGTTACCAAGTTGTAAATCAAAAAGTGATGTCTATATTGTTGATTTGATCAGCACTTGACAAGCATGATCATGTTATACATGCATTGACGTGGTCAGGTTTCCTTGTTATGAGTTATTCTAGGGTTGGCTTGGACAAATACTTTCATAATTTCTGATGTACCCTCCATTTTGTCTTACACATCGAAAAAATAGAACATACTTCTTTGTTTTAAAAATAGAGCGGCTTGTTAATATATTCTGATTGTTGAAAGTGTTTTGGAAATTTGCCTTTTGATTTTTTCTCAATATAATAGATATTTTGTTTCTCCTCCTTGCAGGTGATACCTTGTGCTGTGCTATCATTTTTAATTCATCCCACAACACAGCATCATGTCTTGAACAGGATTTTCTGGGCCTTCTGTGTTTATCTTGAAGCTGTTTCAGTGCTACCTCAGCTGCGGGTCATGCAGAACACAAAGGTATGTTTTAAAGTAACTCTTACCTGCCCTATTATTTATTCCATTCTGATGGTGCACCATGCATGGTACTTTAGGCTTTCTTTTTTGACTAATTTAATAATTGGCCTTTTGACAACCTTGTTTCCTCATCTTTGATTTTTCAAATTCTCAGATTGTGGAACCATTCACTGCACATTATGTCTTTGCACTGGGTGTTGCAAGGTTCTTGAGTTGTGCACACTGGCTTCTCCAGGTTTGATACGGTTCTTGAGATATGATTCAATTTCTGTATCTTCTTAATTAAATGTAATTAAGTGCTAGGTTAATTTTGCTACAGCCTTTTGATATTTAAAAGGCCCAGATTGGTTACACAAAACCAAAAATCTCATCTCAACTTATCATTATAACTTTTTCAAATCCCAATTCAAATCTCATCTCATCTTAGGCCCCGTTTGGTTAAAACATCTCATCTCATCTCATCTCATCTCATCTGTGTAACCAAACGGAGCCTAAGAGTTACTGTGTCTGGCACTTGCCAGCTTGGCAGATATGTCAAATAGTGAGGGGAGACTTGCAAATAAATTGACCTTCGAATTTAAAATGTCTTAACACTAATATAATTGATTTGATGAACGACTATGACACCTTTTGAACTGGAGACCTCTATTTCTTTATGCACAAATGGACATGCAGATGGCCATCATGCTGTTAGTATCTCAGTGAGCTTTTTTATGGTCTAGATTATAACCCGCACTAAGCACGGATTTATAGATTGAGCTTCTCATTTTTTCATTTTTGGGAAAACGAGAGATTTTGGTTTTACTGGACATTTTTGGATGATTATGCTTTAAACGATAATAACAACTAAAGAACATCCAGAATTTTCCACAAACTTATAAGCTAAAATCTTTAAATATTCATACCTTTGAGTTTGCAGCGTCTTTTTTAACAAGTAATAAAGTATATTTACTGATTTCGCCCAAAAAATGCATAAACCAACAGTTATGATCAATCACATAAACCTTCTCAACACATTATTCAGCTACAACATCTTGCAGATGAGAAAATAAGAACAATTCTAAAAAAAATATGAATTTATCTTTTATTTAGACAAAACTTCAGAGTAATCCTTTTATGGGCATAGTTGTGACAATCTTTCATGCGGATCTATTTATTTTCCTTTTAAGACAAAACTAATTGTTGTCCTAAGGTGTGGTAATAATTACCAACACAAATTTAGTTTCTTAGATTAAGCTTTCCTTCTTTTGCGCAGGTATGGGATACTCAAGGCCGCTTGCTGACAGCTTTGGGTTATGGTTTGTGGCCTTCTATGGTTCTCCTTTCTGAAATACTCCAGACTTTTATTCTTGCTGATTTTTGCTACTACTATGTGAAAAGGTTGGTGAAATACTTTGATTTTGCAAACTTCTTGTATGTTACACTTGTGGATCACTGCTGAATTTTCCTGTGGACGCAGCATTTTTGGCGGACAACTTGTACTGCGGCTCCCCTCGGGGGTGGTGTAAGCTTTGGGATACTTCAAATTTTTGGTATATATCTAGTTCAGCAGAAACATTCTACATCAGCAACTTAACTATGTAATGTAGTATTTAGCAGGGATGTTTGGATGGATGGTAATTTATTCTGGACGAGAATGGTAGTTCTGGAGTTATCCTCAATGTTTTAAGCCCATATATTATTAGTTCTTAACATGAACGTTAACATATCAGGATTCAGTTCTACATTAATGTTCTGTCTCGCTCAACTGTTCCGCTACCCTGTCTTTGTAGGGATTCTCACCGTATGAGGAGATCAAGATCGAATTGGAGTCTTCGGGGGAAAGTAGGAAAATCTCATTGCCGACTCGTCTTCTACATCTAGAGATTCTGATTATGATAACTACAGTACCGATAATAAGAAGAGTAGGTTTTTTTTTTTTTTTTTCTTCATACAAAAGCTTATCATAGATATATTTAACAGTTACATAATACAATAGTTAACAGGACGGGAGGTCTCTATATTCATCTCAAATTAGAAAATACGACACAAGAAAAAAAAGAGGGATCTGGGATCAATAACGACCCCCACCCATTTCTCACAAAGGGAAGCCATATGGAGAAGTGGTATTGATACAGTTTAGTAAACGACTGGAAGTTGCAGTAAAATGTTTTGTGATGCATTCTGGTGGTCTGACCTAGCTGAAGGAGACTTCCATGACCTCTTTCTCACATTTCCTTCAGTTTTCATATCACTGCGTTGGAAGTTTCTGCTACTCGTAGATGGACGAACACGTATCAACAAGGTGTATGTGTAGACAAAACAATCTCTATGTTAGTCGATGGAATATACACATCTTTTGCGTGAAACATTATATTCTTAAAAATTCAAGTTAAAATCAAATATTTGAATAAGTAGTGTCAGAACTACAAATAGATTTTGTTGAACCCAAGGTTTTAAGTTTCATGTAATTATAAATCTACACATGGATTTTGATGATAATAAATGAATTTAAAGAATAAAGGAGTTTCAAACTCAAGTTGTCCACAAAATGGAGTCAAGCACATCAAGAAATCAAACATGAGCAAGAAGGGAATAAGTTCACATTAAAGTCATAGAGTAATATTGTAAATCTCTTAAAAATTCAAAATTAAGATTAAAGCTCAAAAATTAATATTTTATCATAAAACATTAAAATACATTTTCCACATGTGCATGAATATTTTGAAAATTAAATTTGAAAATTTTGAAAGATAATTGATTGTCATCTTTCACATGTGCATGCCATGATTAAAGGTTTGAACTTTGAAAATATTAAAGATGATTGATTGTCATCTTTCACATGTGCATGTTTTATTTGAATATTTTCAAAAGTGATGATGCTTTTCTTGACTTATGCAAAAGGAAGATGTCTTTGTTTGAAAATTTTGAAAAGTAAAGTGTGCTCCTTTTGTCATATGCAAAAAGTAAAAGATTAGGTTTGAATTTTTGAAAAGTAAAGTGTGCTCCTTTTGTCACATGCAAAAAGTAAAAAGATTAGGTTTGAAATTTTTGAAAAGTGAATGATGATGTCTTTGACATGTGAATCTTTTTAAATTTGAATATGAAGTCTCATATGCCTATAAATAGATCATTTGAGAGCTTCACATTCACAACACCAAGAGCATACAATATTCATTCAAACTTTCATTCTCTCTTCTCTAAGCATTGAGCCTTAACCCTTGTTCATTTTGAGAGATATAGTTTGTGCTTGTATTGTTCTTATTTCACTCATTGAGGAGTGTTTTCTGATAACCTACCCACTATCAATTCTTGTATCAGTAAAAGGGTGTGTATAACCCTTGTGTGTGTAGAAAGTGTTCTCACAGGGAATAGTTGAATCACCACGTGTAAGGTGATTGCAAGTGTAGAGGGTGTTCTACACGGATCCTTTGTAGCGGTGTTGTTCAAAGGTGTAATAGGTTTCTATCTCCACCTGAAGGAGTTGAATAGTGAATTCGGGGATCCTCAAGGGGTAGTTGAGGCGAGGACGTAGGCAGTGGGGCGAACCTCGTTAACATACTGAGTTTGCTTCTCTCTTACCCTTACTCTTTATATTTATTGTTTTATATTTTGTTTATATTTTATATTGTATATTTGATTTATAATTGTTATTTTTTTAAATACAACTCAATTCACCCCCCTCTTGTGTTAGTCATCTGGGCAACAATTGGTATCAGAGCTAGAGCTCTGTTATAAGATTAACTATCTTTTGAGTTAAGATCTTATGGCTAACATTGCAGCTTCATTTGGTGAAAGTCAATCTAGCAGTCGGCCTCCACTCTTTTGTGGAGACAATTACTCATTCTGAAAGTTAGAATGAGAATATTTCTTCAGGCTCAATGTCGAGAAATCTGGAAATGCATTGTAAATGGATCTTATATTCCAACAAAAGTGGTTGATGGAGTAAAGGTCAAAAAGGAAGAAGATGAGTTTGATCGTGAAGACGATAGACTTTATACTTTGAATTTAACTGCTATGAATCTATTATATAATGCTCTCAATGGTAATGAGTTTAATAGAGTAATGACTTGCGCTACGGCAAAAGAAATTTGGGATAACTTGGAAGTTACTTATGAAGGAACTTCTCAAGTCAAGGAATCAAAAATTTATATTCTTACTCATGAATATGAAATGTTTAAAATGCATGATGATGAATCTATTTCTAGTATGCATACTCGTTTTACTAACATTATAAACAGCTTGACAGCTCTTGGCAAAGTTTATTCCAAAGTGGAGATAGTAAGAAAAATTCTCAACTCTCTACCAAAACGTTGGGAATCAAAAGTGACAGCGATTCTTGAAGCTAGAGATCTCAAGAAGCTCGAAGTGAATGAACTCATCGGGTCACTTATCACCCATGAGTACACATTAAAAAGAGGAGAAGAAGAAGGAAAGCCAAAGAAGAGCTTGACACTTAAAGCTGTTCCTCATGAAAGTGAAAGTGATGAAGATGAGGAAAATGACGACAAAGATGAAGAAGTTGCGATGATAACAAGAAGAATTCAGAGGTTCTTAAAGAAAAATAAAACTCCTCCGAGGAAATCCTTCAAAAAGTTCTCCAAGAAAGATTCAGGTAAAAATGATATTTTAATTTGTTATAAATGCAATAAGCCTGGTCATATCAAGCCAGATTGTCCTCTGCTAAAGAAAGATCGAAACAAAGGCAAGAAAGCAATGAAAGCTACATGGGATGATGATTCAAGTAGCTCAGATAGTGAAGCAAGCAATGAAGAATCAGCAAATCTTTGTCTTATGGCTAAAGATGATATTGAGGTAACAAATTTTGATAATATTGAAAATCCTTCATATGAAGAATTGCAAAATGTTTTAGAAGAGGTATATGAGGAATTTGAAAAATTGGGTATCAAATATACTGCTTTGAAAAAGAAAAATTCTTCTTTAACAAACGAAATTGATATTTTAAGAAAAGAAAATATTGTTTTGAAAGATGAAAATCTTGAGTTAGAAGAAGAAGAAAACTGATTTAGAAAATATTGTTGAAAACTTTACGAATGGAAAAATGAAATTTTGAAAAACTTCTTGGTAGTCAAAAATGTGTTTTTGACAAAGCAGACTTGGGATATATGTCAAAACAAAAATACAAACCTTATAAAAACTTCTTTGATAATCCTTCTACATCAAAGTCTAATATTCAAAATTCTTTTCATAATAATTTTGTCAAAAAAGGATACTATTATAATCACTCAGAGTTCTTCATATATGCCACATGCTATTTGCAATTTTTGTAATAGAAATGGTCATAATTATCATGCTTGTCCTATTAGAAGAAAGCATACAATGACTATTAGGGCCATATGGGTACTTAAAAATATTGTTTATTATAATACTAATAAATAAAAGATCCAAAGAACTTGGGTATCAAGAAAAATCATTTTAATTGTTTTTATAGGTATGCATGAAGTCCTACACAAATAAAAACAATGAGTTTTTAGAAATAAGAAATATGAGTCGGAGTCATAACTAGAAATAAGACTCGACTTGTAGCCCAAGGTTTCAATCAAGAAGAAGGAATCGATTATGATGAGACATATGCACCAGTCGCAAATTGAACTATCAATGCATTTGCAGCGTTATAAAGTCACTTTTCAATGATGAAGGCTCTTAAAGTGATTAGTGACATATGTGCAAATGAACTATAATGCTTGCATATGCTTATAAAGATTTCAAACTTTTTCAAATGGATGTTAAAAGTGCTTTCTTAAACGGTTTTATAAATGAAGAAGTATATGTTGAGAAATCTCCAGGTTTTGAAAATCATATTTCTCCAAATTATGTTTTCAAACTAACAAAAGCACTATATGGACTCAAACAAGCTCTTAGAGCTTGGTATGAAAGACTCAATGGTTTCTTGATTGAAAAAGGCTTTTCAAGAGGAAAAATTGATACAACTCTTTTCATTAAATACGAAAATAATGATATTCTTTTGATTCAGATTTATGTTGATGATATAATATTCGGTGCTACTAATTAAAATATGTGCTAAGTTTTTGCTAAGACTATGCAGGAAAATTTGAAATGAGCATGATGGAAAAGCTTACATTCTTTCTCGGATTGCAAATTAAGCAAGCAAAAAGTGGGACATTCATCAATCAATCGAAATATATTAAGGAATTGCTGAAGAAGTTTGGGATAGAAGGTGTTAAGGAAACTAGAACACCAATGAGCCCATCCACTAAACTCGATAAAGATGAATCCGGTAAACCAGTTGACTTGAAAGTATATCGAGATATGATTGGTAGCTTATTATATTTGACAACCAGTAGACCAGATATTATGTTTAGTGTGTGCTTATATGCACGCTTTCAATCATCTCCAAAAGAATCACATTTAATTGCAGTTAAGTGTATTCTTAGATATCTTAGTGGTACAATTAACTTAGGGTTATGGTACCCTAAGCACACATCTTTCGATTTAATCAGCTACACAGATGCAGATTATGCTGGCTGTAAAATAGATCGAAAAAGCACTAGTGGAGCTTGTCACTTCTTAGGTCATGCACTAGTTTTCTGGTTTAGTAAAAAATAAAATTATGTTGCACTATCTATTGCTGAGGCAGAATATGTTGCTGCGGGTAGTTGTTGTGCTCAAGTTTTTTACATGAAGCAACAACTTGAAGATTTTAAATTCATGTATAATCACATTCCAATCAAATATGATAATACAAGTGCTATAAATCTTTTAAAGAACCCAATACAAAACTAAGCATATTGAAATAAGATATCATTTTCTTTGAGATCATGTGCAGAAATGTGATATAGTACTAGAGTTCACAAACACATACAATTAGTTAGCAGATATATTCACAAAACCCTTACCAGAAGATAGATTGTGTATGATTAGAAGAGAAATATGTATGATGCATGTTATGAATATCTCTTAAAAGGTAGACTAGAGTTCATAAAAATAGAGAGACACTTTTTTAAATACTTTTACATAAACTTGAGGTTCTTAGCCTCATGTTTGAGACGCTAATTCTCTTCATACAATATCATGTCATCCCTATCCATGGGAACTGGCAAGCGGAATGAAGAATCTAATAGAGATTTCAACTGTTTATTCTTCTGTCGAATGATTCCTTCCCTTGTGTGAGACTCTTGAACAATTCGTTGAAGTACAACAATTTGTTCTTTAAGCCTTTCAACCTCAAGGTTTTTGGCCTGTACCCGCTGGGAAAAAGCAACAATAGAGGATGAGTAACGAGTCCCGAGACTCACCAAGTCGTAGATAGCATCAGAGTCTGACTTATTAGCCAAACTGTTATTCTCTTGCTGCAACATAGCACCAATGGTAGCTGCAAAAAGGACAGGAGATTGAGGTGTACAATACCTCATGGATGGATCTAGAGAAATGTTAGAAGAATGAGTCATTGAGAAAAGAATTGAGAACTTAAAGCGAGAATGTTGAAAGAAGGCAGATGAGTTATAGAGATGAGAATATGATTTGATGCAAATCGGATGAATTTTAAGACTGATTTTATAGAGATAGCATAAAAAACAAGACAAACTATTGTCTTTTCAAATCTTATTTAGTCAAAAGAAATACAAGATATGCTGGACACACATTGCCAAAATTTTTCTTACTAAGCCAGCGAGATTAATAGTAGATTGTCCATATTTTTCTAGTAAACGATGAACCTCTGCTGTTATCTGCCGATGTTGACCTTGTATCTGAACCCTTTTTCGTTCCAGCTCCTCTATTCGTGGTTGCAGATCATGAGCATACCAATCTGCAAATTTTTTTAACTCTTTGTTTTCTTGCTTTAGCCTTTTATTCTCTCTATCCTTATTAGCAAGCTTCTGTCGTAACTCAGATATTTGGATGTTAAGATGATTAATCTCACTCACCCTCGCCATTAACCTCTGAGACATGGTCGTAACAAAGGCAGCATATTGACTACTGAGCATTCTTGATTCTGCAACAATCTCAGAATCAGCCCTACTAGACAAACGGATCTCTGCTCCTATCATGGTATTGACGGCCTCAGGAGAGAAGATTGATGGTTGATGCATCAAGGGTTCCTGATTCAAGTCTGGAACATTAGTGGAAGAGAATTGCTCGGCCATTCTATCGTTATGGAAAAACAGAACTTAGATCAAGGAGCAATGTGATTGTTTTTGGTATCCGATGGGTAAAAATGATTTTTTTTTTATAGAAACTTAGAGCCTTCAATCCCAGTTGTCAACCACATCAAGCGATTGTTTAAATCTTCAGCCGTACTAAATTCATAGAGTTAGGCCTCGAGACTTTGCAGCATTTGTCGAGTCACGGACGGCTCCTTTTTCAACTATCTACAGTATCTTTTAAACGCATCGTCTTTTTCAGTCCATTTACTTGCTGCCGATCCTTTTTAATGATGCTAAAAGGGGGAGAAGTTTTAGACTAGAACATTAACATTGTTTAAATTGCTAAACTTGTTATATATGTTTGGAATTATATTTATACTTTTACTTGAAAAACTAACGCATATTCTTAGGGGGAGCTTAAGTATTAATATAGGTTTCAAGTTCTATCAAGTATTTGTCATCATAAAAAATGGGGAGATTGTTGAACCCAATGTTTTAAGTTTCATGTGATTATAAATCTACACATGGATTTTGATGATAACAAATGAATTCAAAAAATAAAGGAGTTTCAAACTCAAGTTGTCCACAAAATGGAGTCAAGCACATTAAGGAACCAAGCATGAGCAATAAGGGAACAAGTTCACATTAAAATCATAGAGTAATATTGTAAATCTCTTAAAAATTCAAAATTAGGATTAAGGCTAAAAAATTAATTTTTTATCATAAAACATTAAAATACATTTTCCACATGTGCATGAATATTTTGAAAATTAAATTTGAAAATTTTAAAAGATAATTGATTGTCATTTTTCACATGTGCATGCCATGATTAAAGGTTTGAACTTTGAAAATATTAAAGATGATTGATTGTCATCTTTCACATGTGCATGTTTTATTTGAATATTTTCAAAAGTGATAGATGCTTTTCTTGACTTATGCAAAAAGAAGATGTCTTTGTTTGAAAAATTTGAAAAGTAAAGTGTGCTCCTTTTGTCATATGCAAAAAGTAAAAAATTAGGTTTGAATTTTTTGAAAAGTAAAGTGTGCTCCTTTTGTCACATGCAAAAAATAAAAAGATTAGGTTTGAAATTTTTGAAAAGTGAATGATGATGTCTTTGACATGTGAATCTTTTTAAATTTGAATATGAAATCTCATATGCCTATAAATAGATCATTTGAGAGATTCACATTCACAACACCAAGAGCATACAATATTCATTCAAAACTTTCATTCTCTCTTCTCTAAACATTGAGCCTTAACCCTTGTTCATTTTAAGAGATATAGTTTGTGCTTGTATTGTTCTTATTTCACTCATTGAAGAGTGTTTTCTGATAACCTACCCACTATCAATTATTGTATCAGTAAAAGGGTGTGTATAACCCTTGTGCGTGAAGAAAGTGTTCTGCACAGGAAATAGTTCAATCACCACGTGTAAGGTGATTGCAAATGTAGATCAGGATGTTCTACACGGATCCTTTGTAGCGGTGTTGTTCAAAGGTGTAATAGGTTTCTATCTCCACCTGAGGGAGATTGAATAGTGAATTCGGGAATTTTCAAGGGGTAGCTTGAGGCGAGGACGTAGGCAGTGGGGCCGAACCTCGTTAACATACTGAGTTTGCTTCTCTCTTACCCTTACTTTTTATATTTATTTTTGTTTATATTTCATATTGTATATTTGAGTTATTTTTTTAAATACAACTCAATTCACCCCCCTCTTGTGTTAGTCATCTGGGCAACAGATTTTATAAAAGTAAATTTATAAATAGATATAATTTAATATGATATGTTAGATTTATTTTATAATAAAAGTAATTTTACAATTTGATATATCATATTAAATTATATCAGTTTATAAATTTACTTTCTTAAAATCACTTTATAACTAAAACATTCCTCTATTTGAATAGTAAAAAACGTCAGCTAAGAATTATGTAAGAAATACTTTCCCAATTTAACAAGAAAAAAAATATCAGCTAGACTAAAAAAATAAGTATCTTGAAGAAATATTATGCAAACAGTAAATAGTTTCTAGAATTTACAGGATAAATAATTCATAGACCACAAACGGTGCTTCAAACAAATGGTTTTGGATTTGGTAGATTGGTTGGGCGTGGCTCAGTAACTGTATAGACTAATGTACGGACCTTTAGCTTTCGTAAACATTTTTTTAAATTAAGATTATGCTTGGTTGGTGAATTAAACTTAATTCATTTTAGTTCATTTCAAATTAATTGATGTGATTTATTATTTTTTATAACTTCTTCTAAAAAAAAATTAGAAGAATGATAGGCTTACTATACTATTAATCTCTATTACTACTTTCTATTTTTTTTTTTATTTTTTTT
This sequence comes from Carya cathayensis, assembly GCA_011037825.1. Lineage (NCBI taxonomy): Eukaryota > Viridiplantae > Streptophyta > Magnoliopsida > Fagales > Juglandaceae > Carya > Carya cathayensis. The sequence continues at coordinate 103,098 of QGSO01000247.1, read as the reverse complement.
ACTTATCTCATTCTACTTAAGATAAAAAGGTAAATCAATTTAACTTTTTAAAAAAAAATTAAATTATCTCAATTAAATTTATAAAATATTATTATTTATAATTCAATTCAAACTCATCTCAACGTCTAGAATATTGCCTAAAAGACGTACTACCAAGCTAACCAAACAAACTTGGATGCAGGTAGCCGCAAGTCAAATCGGCCCAAACAAAATGAAAGAAGAAACGGCAGGGTGTGGTGGGGAAATGGCTATTTGTGGTTCCTATACGACTGTAACGCACCGAAAGCCCGATCGTGACTAGATCTCGATCTCTCCATGTCTCTCATCACCGTTTGCCTCTTCTTATCTTTTATGATCAGCTAGCTAGCTAGTTTCCTCGATCGAGAAGCTTATCTTTCATCACAAGCTATACTTTGATTTCATCCAAACAAATTAACAAACATCAGATTTCTTTCATTTTCAAAACGATTTTTGATTTTTATAGACGCACACCTGGCTGATCAGCTTCTAATTCTTTTTCCCTTTTCATTTGATACATTAAAACGTCAGCACAACGCGTGAATCATAAAATTACAGGAGATTAACTATAATTGTCTTTGGGATCCTTCTTTCCGTAAGGAGTTCATGCTTTAATTCTCCCATGCGTACCTATGATCGTTTCAATCTAGTTTTCTTAAAAACACACCACAATAGTGATCTAACTACTCTAGAATGCTTCGGAGATCATCTTAGTGGTAATTACTATTAATTATGTCAATGATATTCGAATATGGATCGGCCCAATTATCAGTTTGATCAACCTATTTCCTAATTTGTATACAATTTAGTTGTCCATGGAAATGGAAAGGATCATGCACGTGACTGATCACTTGGATGATGATTGTGTACCGACGCTTGCCTGAGTGCAATAATATCTCGTTATATATATATATATGAATGTATATATATTTCCTAGGACACTGATACGATACAAAGTGTTATTAATGCATGAGTCAAAAATTAATTAATTTGGCTGGTGGAACGTCTTCTTCCAAGTACTGACCATTAATAGAAATATCGATGATCTGCTCCATCCCCCAGCTAGCTCAATCTCTTATGATTCAGAGAAAATATTTTGAGAACACAATCATGATTTGCAGTCGGTAGCGTGGGAAATCGGTAACGATCGATCGGTATTCAGGTTTCAGAAAAATAATAGCGGTGATAAAGTTAATAATATTAATTCCTCTTTGGTTCTGATACAATGGGAATAAATCTGTTAATGAAAGGCATGCAGGTTAAATATTATTAAAAGGAAAATAATTTAATCGATTATATAAAATAAACTTACAATATGATCATACGATCTGATACGGTGTAAAGTTATTTTTATTATATATATGGTTTAGCCGCTGTTGCAAACCGTACGCTTGGTTTATAAATCATTTGAATTGTATTATATATTATATTTTTATCTATTTTTTTGACCTTTTAAGATGTCCTTATCGACTAATACTTGGATCAGTTTAAAAAATAATAATTTTGTTGACGTAGTACGTATTATATAAAATTATCTAAATCATTTCGATGATATTACAATTAGATCGATGATAGATCATCATAACACGTAATATATATATATATATATATATATATATATAAGAACAAGATGTTTGATTTCTCTCGGACCATGGCATGCATGCATAAAAAATGAAAAGAAGCTAGGAATCAAAAGAAGGTAAGAACCTATTATTAATATATGAATCTGAATTATTAATGCTACAAATTATATCACTATTGCCTTACCATATATGTTTAAGTGGCAGCGTTTGTAAAATTAGTGACTTTTTTTTTATATTTTTTAAATACCAATCTAATTAAATAGTATGCATATAGCTAGATATCAGTGAGATAATAGTAGAAATATTTCTAACCTTTTTATTTAAGGATATAGATGATCTATAAATTCTTTTATTTATTCATTTCTTCTTTTATCTTTATAATAGTGACAGGGATGGATTGGAGGGCATCCCACGACCACAACTGTGAATCATGTGTTGGCATATTCAATCGAAGCTGCAAGCTGAATATACTACAGATGTGGCTTCGCGAGTCTGTACAGCTGTGCGGTGGCTTTCCACGTACACGTCCCAATGTCCCATGCATATTGCACGATCACATCACCATTATCGGTTTCGGGATGCATGCATGCGCTAGCTAACGTACCAAGCGGCAGATAATTGATTTCATTTTAAGTGCACGTGCGAGTACTGGACAGAGCTGGAGGTCATCGTCGTTGTCGTCGTCCTGCGTAATTAGTTCCCGGCCTCCCCTCGCCTGGCCAGGAACTAAATATTAGGGCTACGCGCAGGAGACTCATCCATCCTTTGACTTCATATATAGCTTGCATGTTGAGTTTGTTATCGTGTAAAAATGGTATATATGGTGAGTTTGTTTTCAAAATATTGTATGTATGCATTATTATAACTATTCCCATAAGTAAGTGTAATTTGTTGAAAACAAGTATTAAAAATGTTGTTACAAGATGATGAAAACATAATATATCTAAATACATATATATATATATATATATATATATATATATATAGTTTGAGAAAAAAATTTATTTCAATTTTCAAGTTTTCGTCTGAACTTAAAGACATCAAGTGATCAGAGTGAAAAAAAATACATCATGAAATTAATTTTATAATATTTATAATTATTGCTATATTTATGGTAGAGTTAAACGTTTTCGAAAATGAGTAATGAATACTGTTATGACAACTATGATGATCTATCTTTCTATTATTTAAAATCTTCTAAAATAAAATAAAAGAAAAGAAATTAAAAAAAAAAGTATTTTATCCACGGCCTGGTCAAAGAAAATTTCTTGTACGTACATGATGGTGGTTGGGTTGTATTTATTACAAGAGTGTAAGATCTCACACCCGACCGCAAGATCATCATTTGGTTGGGTTGTACATGTCCAAGCTAGGTTATCCAAAGTTGATGAACTATATTGGATGTCTTAATTTCAACGCCGTATATTGTGACAAGCAATCCAACCCTCGTCAAAATTGATCCCATTTTCACTGTTTAAAGCATTTACGCTCGCACAAGATCATGATATCCGAAGTTAAAACTCAAAACCATTTGCTACCTGGAGACACTTGGGAAACGCCTTCCACCAAGCAATACAAAAGTGTCTAGCTACTCTAGATTATTCCAAATGATACTTTTTTTTTTTTTAAAATCTTTATCCTTTCAATTTCCCTTCGGTCTACGTACCATCAAAAGAATGCCACGTCATTGCATGCAACCAATCCAATTCTGTCTTCTCTCTCTCTCTCTGCTTAATTTGCCGACGGTTGCTACAAATATAGGAGCCCTCTTAACTGACTTCCACGCATCAAATATTCACGAGGTTTCAACAAGGCGTTGAACAAAGGCCCTAGCTGGTGCTCTTGTACTTTTAAATCTAGTTGAGCCATGTCCATCTCCAAAACTTTAGTTGCTTCTGTTCTCATCTATCTCCTCCTTATCCATCTCAATGAGGCTTATCAGATGGTAAATAAGTACTCCTTTATCCATCTTCCAAATAAGCCCTTATGCTCGCAGCCCTCTCTTCATGTATAGTATTAATTAGTATTTAATTAATTATTAAATAACTAAACGTGAGGCTTAATTTATAGTTTTCTAACCCCATATAGCATTTGAGGGATGTTGCAGGTGAACACTAATGTAGCAAAGGATTCTCTCCCCAAACAAATCGGTGACTTTTATCTTGTTCGATTAATTTGTTGATTATATGATCATTTACTGTTTTATTAATTGATTCATAATTGCATGCATGGCTAACTTTATCAATTATTATATATATATATAAATTTATAATATTCAGATTGTGGAGCAGCATGTACTGCGAGGTGTCAGCTGTCGTCGAGGCAGCGTATGTGTAAGAGGGCATGCGCGACTTGCTGTGCCCGTTGCAACTGTGTTCCTCCAGGCACTTCAGGCAATCAAGAGGTCTGTCCCTGCTACGCCAACATGACCACCCATGCCAACCGACGCAAGTGCCCTTGAAACGTATGTATGGAAATCATGCCGTTTATATATATATATGATGTAAAATTATGTACGTACTAAAATAAGCATATCACTTTGTTACGAGTACTGCTACCACGAGTTATTCTTCATCATAATAACTAGAAAGCAAGTGTAATCCCACCCTTCATCCGAGTCAAGTACTTAAATAAATAAATAAATCACTAAAAATGTATGATCATCAGTATGTATACCTCGATAGATTTAAATAACAATCAGGCAAAGATCGAGTACTAATATTATATATTTATAAAAATATAATCAAGTTTTTCTTATCTTAAAAATGAACTCATGATGGACCCGAGCACTACATTTGGTTAAACGATGCTGTTCTGTACATTCATCTTGTGGTGGCTGAGATGTTAATCTAATCCGCAAGCCTTTGCAGTTGGTTTTTTTCGTAATTATTGGGCTATGACTCTCTGCCAAATTGCCACCAAAGCTAGGCTGGGCCATGCGCGCAATAATGATGCAAATAAAACTGGTCTAAGTAAAGCTAAAAAGAATGATGGTAGAGTCGGCCGTGGAGGAGAAGCACCTACTGGATTTTTATGGTTACCGTACACCTGTAAAACACGACCACAACATCCGTGATTCGGTGAATGGATATGTTTGTGAGATGGTTACGTCATAACTTGCCCGTTCTTATCTTTATCCATAATCTCAATCCAAGCTGATCTCTCTCGCTAGGTAGCTTCAAAGCAAGCAGAAGAAAAAAATGGGAAATTTTCCATTTCTGCAAAACGACAGTACTACTTCGATCGATCATCTATAATATTAATTAAGTGCATTAGCTAGCTTTATAAAATAATCCGCAAATTATGTGAAGTTGTGACAGAATATATATATATATACAAAATTCCAAAATTATATGTTAATTAACCACTTGTATATGCATGCTAGCTAGCTAGATAGCCCCTGGCCAGCGAAGTTGATAGCTTTAATTATTTGATAAATTATTCATTTTAGGTAATGGCTAATTAAGGCCAATGCATGCATGTTTTGACTCATTTTCTTATATAAATTATTGAGTGCTAATGAATGCCTGCCTGCCTGGCATGATTTTAATTCATGTTACGTCGTACGTCCAACATGATGATCAGTACTATTATAATAATACAAGTGCAGTCCAAGTCAAAAGTGGTTCATTATAAATTTGGCTACCTAGTGGACGTGGAACGGCGTCAGCCGATCAACCAAAACATCATCTGCCTCGATCCACTGCTGGCTAGCTAGGTTGTTTGATTCTATCATACGATGGATCGGAGCTTCTTCAATTTAATGTCTTTGAATGGGAACAAATATCTTTAGAACCCCAATCATTCAGGAGTTGTTAGTATGGACCATCGGAATCGATATTTTTATTGATAAGGAGAATAATATCCATTGCACTACTATATAAATTATAATATATATATATATATCAATTGAAGGTAGAAATAGGTTAGGTAGCGATCTTAAATAGTTTTTCACCATTTTTTGAAGGCCAAACAAATCTCGAATATTGAAAAGTGATTAAAAATAATATAAAATAGAATAACTCTTGAACAGACTATATATTTATACAATTATTGAGTTGCAACTTGTAAGTATCGACATGAAGGTTATTCTACCAATTAAGTGAGACGTTTCTTCATATATATATATATATATATATATTATATTATATTATCTCAAACACTATTTTGAGATTCAATGGTACATATATTTCTTCATGATCAGCATTTATATATATCATATGCTCATGAATATGGTAAATACTAAAATGCATGGGATTTACATTTGTTTCCTGTATGTGTCGGACATCACATGCCTTTCCTCTATTCTCCCAATGCCCTGCTGCTGCACCATCTTGACCTTTCCTACTAGGTGTACGAGAGCTCACAAATGCACGTGATGCTCCTGTGTCGTCTCCTCTAATGACTCATTTGCAATTTTGTTTTGCTTCTTAATCCCTTCGATTTGATGTTCAACACCTTGACTTTGAACGTAGATGCCCATATACCTTACCTTGATTTCATTTAAAAATCATCACTCTCAATCATTAATTAGTTTCTATTAAACAGAAATTTAGACACATTACAAAAACTCTTTAAAGTAATAAACAAACAGAGTTTTGCTGTTCAGTTGCGTAAAAAAAAGGGTCGTCGACAAGCGTCCAAAGCCTAGAGTTTGGGTCGATTTAGCTGGTTGCGGTGGCATGCATGGTGACATGGCTAATTAAATAGCTGAAGATATTTTGACTTGGTGGGGACCAGATTTTGATTTGATGGTGACGTTGGCATTCGCTACTTCAAGATAGCTGAAGACAGCTCATGTACACTCACTGGTACTCCGATTTTGTACAGCTGTCAAAAGTGGCTTTCTTTGTGCTATCCTTCTTCAGTGCTTCCACAGTCCACCATCACATCACCGTCGTTTTAACTTTAGATAACGATACTTTTATTACTTTTTTACCATCGCTTTATTGTTTTTAATGTGTATAACATTTTTAATTTTTTTAATTATTTTTAATTTTTTTTAAATATTCTTAATTATTTTAAGAAATAAAAAATAGATAATTTTATTAATAATTATTTCCTTAATCATTAATTAAAAAAATAATAAAAGAATAAACCTATCATTATTCTTTTAACTTTTATCCTGAATACCGTACGGCCAACCCAATAGTTACCCGCACCAAATGTTTGTACGTTTGTGGTGCGCACAAAGCGACACAGTTTCATTTAGTGCACGTGTGGAGGATGGATGCTCCCCGGCGCTCCCACTGTCGGCTCTCGCTTTGGCTCCCTCGGGACTAGGAAGTTTGAAGTTTTGAACTGGAACTGGTAGTGGAAAGCACTTCTATTCATAATCTCGTACTATTCTCGTGGTTTTGTTGGAATATCTGAACATCAAAAATTATCTTTAAATAATTAATAGGACATAAAAAATCATTATATTAAATTAGCCAAATCTTAAATACAGTAACTTTTCATTGCAATAAATTTAATTTTAAAATTAAATTTAATAAATACTATTCACACATCGAATATTTATTTTATTATTTTTTTAAAACTCTTTCTCTTCTCTCTATCTACTTTCACAATATTTAAGTTTCTTTAAATTAAATAATAAAATATGATAAAATAAAATAAATTAATAATTAAAAAATAAATATTTTTTAAATTATTAATTACTCATTACTATATAATAAATAAATAGATAATTTAATGTATAGATTTGATGTGAATAGTTAAAATTAAATTTATCTTATATTATTTTAATGTTAAATAATAAAAAAATAACTATTCCAATGTGGAGACTTAAATAAATGGAATAACTAATATTCAAATCATCTTATATTTATCAAAATTAACTTTTACATATGCATAATCCATTAACAATGTTCTAATAAAAAAAAAAGGTAAAACTCAGAATTTAATATATATATATATTAAATAAATTTTTATCACATCATATAATTTTTTATCTTTTTAAATAAATATTTGGTGCAGTAATGATAAATACATCAAGAATTTAATTAATTTACTAGAAATAATATTAAATATAAAAATATTAAATATTAAATAAATAAAATTAAAAATATAAATAAATATGATATATGAAATAATGAATAATAAAGTTAGTATATATATAATTATATTGTTTCAACTTGAACATCCTAATGAATTTGGAGTCGTAAATCTAATAGTTGCAATAACATCTTTGTCGTACAAAACATGAAAAAAAGTTTGCAACATAACGAAAAATATTTTAGTTATAAAAAATTATATAAAAATAAATTTATAATTTAGTTTAATATATATGATATCAAATTATAAAATTATTTTTCTCGAGTCTTGCAATGAGCCGGAAAGGATCCACATATATATCTAATACATCGTATATATAGTCATATCAGATTACACAAATATAAACATATACAATAATATAATTTGATACGACGTATTAAATTATAATATTATTTTTATCGTAAAATAAATTTAACAAATTACTAAACTATTATTTTTATTTAATCACCTTTTATATATAAATATTTATAACACTTCTCCCGAGTCCCACATAAAACCATGCGCTTCTCAGGCCCCATAGGAAAACCATCCACCAATTTAATTGCACAGAAGTGCCTGTCCAGATGATTCCTATTGCAGCATGCTTTTCGTTACTAGAGCCTTCCTGCGACTATTCTCGCTATGAAACAACTCAACTCCCTCAATTTTTCTTTCTTTTAATTTCGCTTCCGCGTAACGCATCAATATCATCATAAGGATGTCCTCTTTCTTGCATGCACCTAACCCACTTTATTCTCTCTCTCGCTTCCTCACACGCGGTTGCTATAAATAGGAGCACCCTTTCTTCAATTCTACGCATCAAATACTTTGTTTCAACTAGACGCTGAACAAAAGCTCCAAGTTTCCAGTCTTAATTTAGCTATGGCCATCTCCAAGGCTTTAATTGCTTCGATCCTCCTTTCTCTTCTCGTTATCTCTCTCGCTGAAGCTGATCATATGGTAATACAATTCCACCAATCTTCATCAAGCATCTCATGCTTACTGTCTTAACGTGCTTTTCGCCTTTTTTTATTTTCTATTTTGTACTTTACGTACCCTGTAAACTAAACGTGAAGCTTTTATCTCTTTCTAACCAAATATTCGCTTATGGTGGATGGATGCAGGCCGTGAAAGACGATGTCGTAAAGGGTTCTGTCCCGACTAAAATAGGTTAGTTTCGCTTTCATCTTCTTGGACCACTTTGTTATATGAATATGCTACAGTTTGATTTAGATACTGACACTGTACCTTAGAGCAAAAGTAATTGGCTAACTTGTTTGTCAATTACATGCATGCTGTATATTAATTTTTCAGATTGTGGAGGGGCATGTACTGCGAGGTGTCAGCTGTCGTCGAGGCCGAACCTCTGCAAAAGGGCGTGCGGGACATGCTGTGCCCGTTGCAATTGTGTTCCTCCGGGCACTTCCGGTAATCAAGAGGTCTGCCCCTGCTACGCCAACATGACCACCCGCGGCAACAAGCGCAAGTGCCCTTAAACAAACAAGCCAAAGCCAACCCCCAAACCTTGGATTAATTAATAAATATGCTAGCCGGTACTGTTTCCGAGGTTTTTTAAGTTAAAATCCAAGAATAACATAGTTTGAGGGTCGTGGAAAAGTAAATTTGTGTAATGATTAGAACTTTTATATATTTATATCAGTTGTATAAAAGCTGCTACGGGAACAGTTGTGGAGTTTTGAGTTGTGTGGAAAATAATTGTTTTTCTTTTTGTAATGTTTTTCTGCTTATGTCTATTAAATATTGAAAGTAGAGATGTTTCTCTCCGTCTCTTCAACTGGGGCGGCATAGAGGTTAATTTTATTTTTAAGTGTGTCGGTCTCTCTCTCTCTCTTCGTTTGTTTTTAGAAAAAAAAGTCTCTGGGGTGGATGACCCTCTTTTGACCCCGAACGCCTCTTTTGGGTCCTTCTCGTGGAAAAGCTTGATAATGCCAAATAGGTCGATAATAATACGAAGTTGGGTGGATGGATTTACGAAATCATCTATTTCCTATTCTTTTAACTATTATTGTTTTGATTATTTTAATAATCAAACAATAATTTCAGAAAAATATTTTAATATGAAAGAATTACGAAAATAATAAATATATAAATTAACTTGATTTTGATGCAATAGATTACAAATATATTTATCTAAATTTAACGTTGGCTAATCTCCAAGTCACGGCAAACTGCAAAGGGACGTACCATGCCGAAATCGCCACGTTTTGTACCTACGTTTTCAGCTTTTGAATCATTTAATAATTAAAAAATAAAAATATTTTATCTCATCTCATTATTATAATTTTTTTAAAATTTAAATAATTTAAATTTTTAAATTTTTAAATAATAATAATAATATTTTATTTAACTTTCATCTAAAATTATCTTTATTTCATCTCAGACAAACCCAACAAGAACAAAATGTTATGACTTATAAACCTAATAAAATTATAAAAATTGTTATATATACAAAAAAGATAAAATAAACTCATAAATTAATATAATTTTAACAAATTATTTACATCTATTTTATATTAAAAATAATTTTATAATTTTACGTAATTGTCGTGTAGTTTTTTTTTTAAAAAATGAATTAAAAAAGAAAAGAAAAATTAACTTTTTAATCGTTGATCTTATTTATTTTTAAAATAATTATGCGACGTTTGTATATTTTATGATTGTAAATAGAATTATGCTTAAATTCATGATTCATTTAGAGAATTAATGGTTTTCTCGCATACATTTTCATTGGTAATAAAAACGCACTAGCCCCTATTTCATTACCCCCGCTTCACAGCATACCATCACTATATATAGAAAAATTCTTTATATCATATCCTTACACTATATAACACCGCATGATTTGATTTATTTTATTTTATTTATTCTTACTAAATATATGAATGATGAGTAGAATAATTTTTTTAATTTAATAAGAATTGAAAGAAAAGATAAAAATAAGTAAATAAAATTAAATATAGTGTAATGTAAAAATAATGAATAAAATGACTTACATAGAAATAGAAAAAGACTCATTTTGCCCTCTTCATGTGTATCGAGCTTTTTGGTTAGGAAAAATCTTTTTGTAAGGAGAGTTTGTGCAAAATGTAATGCATATATTTAACTAAAAGATTTGAAATTGAAGATTGAAATAATTTTCATAAGATTGAAAATTTTCTTCTTCTCTCAAAATTTTTTTAAAAGAAAAAAGATTATTGGTACACGAATTGATGCATGAACTTACTTGTACAAAGTAAAACGCCCATTTCTATTCATGTATACCAAGTTCCGTTTTGGTGCGGCAAACCAGATGCAAGATATGGGTCATACGATTCAGGATGGAGATTCCTTTTTTTTTTTTTTTTTTTTCGTAAAAGAAAATTCCATGTTGATTTCAAGGCTCCAAAATTCGTCCTACTTATCAAGGATATGTAGAGATTAATCATTCAACCACTGGGCCCATTTAATAAGCGGCCCATTATCTAGTTTCTTTTGAACCACTGGACTGAAAAAATGGCTTCAGCTCGATCAGAATGCATGCCCAGTGTTAAGACTAACTAAAGAGGAGAGAATGATTTGGGTAGAATTTCTTGGAAGCTAAATATATGGTAATATACATATGGAAATATTCATAGCTGTCAATACTCCCCCTCAAGTTGGCGCATGGAGATCCGTAATGCCCAACTTGTGCGAAAAATGATGAAAGAGATCCTGGCCTAAAGCTTTGGTGAAGATATCGGCAACTTGATCTTGAGAAGAGGTGTGAACAGCTTTGAGGAGACCAGAACGAATCTTATCACGAACAATGTGACAATCAATCTCAATGTGTTTGGTGCGCTCATGAAAGACAGGATTGTGAGCAATGTAGAGAGCAGACTGATTATCACAATGTAAGGTGAAAAGTTCAGGATGAGAGAGACCAAAATCAATGAGAAGCTGTTTGAGCTAGGTGAGCTCACAGGTAGTGACAGCCATAGCTCGATACTCGGCTTCAGCGGAAGAGCGTGCCACAGTAGTCTGTTTTTTTGTACGCCAGGAGATGGGACTAGGACCTATCTGAATAAAGTAGCCGGTAGTCGAACGACGAGTGGTGGGACAACTGGCCCAATCAGAATCAGTGTATGCTGTGACATGGAGACTGGTAGAGGAAGGAAAGAAGAGGCCTTGACCAGGGCTGGCTTTGAGGTAGCGGAGAACTCTAATAGCTGCAGTCATGTGAGGAACCCGAGGAGCATGCATGAACTGACTGAGAATGTTGACAGCATAAACAATGTCCGGTCTGGTAATGGTCAGGTAGATAAGACGACCAACAAGACAACGGTAGGAACAAGGGTCAGGAAGTAAATCACCATCTTGAGGACTAAGTTTCAGGTGTTGTTCCATGGGAAAAGAAGCAGTCCGGGCACCAAGTTGTCCACTATCAGAGAGTATGTCAAGAGCATATTTGCGCTGATTAAGGAAGATGCCATTAGGAGACCGGGCAACTTCGAGACCAAGAAAATACTTCAGAGAACCAAGATCCTTAGTCTTGAAATGAGTAGAGAGAACGTGTTTGAAAAACTCGATCTGAGAGATGTCATTACCGGCGACTAAAATATCATCAACATAAACAAGAACAAGAGTGATGCTAGTGCAGGTGACAAAAGTAAACAAAGAATGGTCAGCCTGAGACTGATGAAAACCTGCATCAAGAAGCACATTGGTTAGTTTAAAAAACCAGTTCCTCGAGGCTTGTTTAAGGCCATAAAGGGATTTTCTGAGACGACAGACACGGGTCTCCCCCTTGGGGCAATAACCGGGGGGTGGGGTCATGTAGACTTCTTCATCAAGATCGCCGTGCAAGAAGGCATTATTAACGTCGAGTTGATGAATAATCCAATGTTTGGAGGCGGCAACAGCTAAAAGGCACCTTACAGTGGTCATTTTTGCAGCAGGAGCAAAAGTCTCATGATAATCAAGGCCTTCAATTTGAGTATAGCTCTTGGCAACAAGACGAGCTTTGTACCGTTCAATAGAACCATCAGCTTTGAGTTTGGTTTTGAAGACCCATTTGCAGCCAATGGGTTTCTTACCAGGAGGAAGAAACTCAAGAGTCCAAGTCGAGTTGTCTTCTAAGGCTCGAAGTTCAGAAGACATGGCCTCACGCCAATGAGAGTGACGAGTAGCCTCAGAATAACAGGTGGGATCAATACAAGTGGTAAAAGCAGTTAAATAAGAAATATGGGAAGGAGAAAAACGAGAATATGAAAGAAAAGCAGATAAAGGATGAGCAGTACCTGAGACCGGTGGAGCAGGTGAGGATGCCGTGGACTCCGTAGGTAAGGTGGGACATATATAGTCGTGGAGATAAGCGGGGCGAGTAATGATGCGACGAGGGACAGGTGAGGAAGGAGGAGAGGGAAGTGATGGAGGTGGAGAAGATGCGATAATGGGAAGATCAGAGGAGGAAGAAGAGGGAACTATAGGGTCAGGAACAGGAAGAGGAATGATGGGAGAGGAGTGGGAAGGAGAGTCAGAAATATGTTGGAAGGGAAATTGTTGCTCATGAAAGGTGACATCGCGGGAGTAAAAAATGGACTGAGTGGCAAGATTGTAGAGTTTGTAGGCTTTATGAGTACTGGGATAGCCTAAAAAAACACATTGGATAGCACGGGGAGAAAATTTGTTACGATGCGCAGATAGAGTTTGAGCGTAGCAAAGACACCCGAAGACGCGTAGGTGATCATAGTTGGGTGATTTGTCAAAAAGAGTTTCAAAAGGGGATTTATTTTGAAGAAGACGACTAGGAGTACGATTGATGAGATAAGCGGCAGTGAGAACGCAATCACCCCAAAATTTTAAGGGTAGGTGGGCTTGAAAGCGAAGGCTTCGAGCAACATTTAGAAGTTGCCGATGTTTACGCTCCGCAACACCATTTTGTTGAGGAGTTTCAACACAGGTACGTTCATGAACGATACCGTGATCCTTGAGATAATTTTGAAATTGATGAGATAAAAATTCTTGTCCATTATCAGTTCGAATGATTTTAACGGTGGTATTAAATTGATTTTGAACAAGAGCGAAAAAATGCGTTAAATGAGTATAGGCTTCGGATTTAAAACGCATGAGATATATCCAAGTAGTGCGAGAAAAGTCATCGACAATAGTGAGAAAATAATGAGCCCCACATAAAGAAGAAGTATGATAGCCACCCCAAATATCACAGTAAATACGATTAAAAGGAAAAATACTTTTATTTGAAGAATTAGAAAAAGGCAATCTGGTGTGCTTAGAACGAGCACAAATATCGCAATCAGAAAGAATACAAGGAGAATTAAAAAGACTGGGAATAATAAAACTAGAGGGATGACCTAGACGTTGATGCCATAGGAGCTTATTATCGGTAGTGGGGGTAGCAAATGCAAGAGAAGGTTCAGGGTGATACACATAGAGTCCATTGCAAAGATCACCCGTTCCAATCGGCCTCATCAATTGTGGGTCCTGAAAAATACAAATGTTAGAAGAAAATAAAATAACACAAGAATTCTAGAGGGTGAGTTGGGAAATAGAGAGGAGATTAAAAGAAAAAGTAGGGATATAATAGACATTTGATAGAGTAAGAAGAGGAGAAAGGAGGCATGTCCCGATGCCTTCGGCTGGGACTTCATGTCCATTGGGAAGCCGTACAAAGTGACTGGTTTCCAGTCTTTGCAAATCACGGAAGCAGGATTGTTTATGACAAATGTGATGGCTTGCACCACTATCTATCACCCAATGATGATCCCGATTAAATGGAAAAACAGAGGGAGAAGTAGAGAAACTGTTACCGACAAAATGGGCAGTGGAGGAGGAAGGAGAGGGGTTCATCGGCGCTAGCAAAGAGAGGAGCTTCTGATAGAGGTCCGGTGAGAGACCAGGAACAGGGCTCGACGCCGAGTGGATGGAGGAGATCTGGTGGGCCGACGATGGAGCTTGACCAAGAATGAAGGTCTGCGGCTTGGGACGTGGCTCTCGTCCGGGTGGGTAGCCCACGATTTTCCAACACCGGTCACGTGTATGACCATCCTTGCCGCATACGGTGCACTTGAAGGTGGATTTGGGTCTGCTAGAGGGACGAACGGCCAGGGCCAAGGTTTCGGATGGAGGGTTGTGGATGTGAAGCAACCTCTGTTGTTCCTCTTGGAAAAGGATGGAGAACACTTTACTGATAGAGGGAAGGGGATCCATGGCCAAGATTTGAGTTCGGAGAGAGGCAAAGGAATCGTTCAAGCCAACAAGAAATTGGAAAACTTGCTCATCTTCAATCTGTTTTTGCAGGTCTTTGAGGTCGGTATTACGCTGGAGATGACCAAGTTCATCCCAAAGTTGTTTAATTTGATTATAGTATTCATGGATAGAGTTGGTTGTTTGTTGCAGGGAAGAGAGGGCTCGTTTGAGTTGATAAATACGGGCGTTGTTGCCATGGCAGAATCGAGAGGATAAATCAACCCATACAGCACGAGGATCAGTATGGTATTCAAGGGAATTAGCAATGGATGGACTGATGGAGTTAAGGAGCCAGGTAAGAACCATGTCTTTTGTTTGGTTCCATTGAGGATATGCGGCTGAAGAGGGCTCAGGAGGGGTGAGACTGCCATCGACAAAGCTTAATTTATTTTTTGCATTGAGTGCCCGTGTCATAGCTTTCTGCCATTTGGGAAAATTGTCACCAGTGAGGAGACCATTGACGAGGGTGAGGCTGGGAGAATCTGATGGGTGAAGGAGGTAGGAAGAAGGGACGGGAGGAGGAGGGGGATCGGTGGCCATATAGCTATGGGTAAGGATCGATTAGGCTGATACCATGTTAAGACTAAAGAGGAGAGAATGATTTGGGTAGAATTTCTTGGAAGCTAAATATATGGTAATATACATATGGAAATATTCATAGCTGTCAATACCCAGTGAGATATCTCAAGAATCAGAATCCCAACAGATAAAATGAGATAAAGATAAAATATTTGATTAAAAGTTAAGTAAAATATTATTATAATATAAATTTTTAATATTATTTTTATTTTAAAATTTGAAAAAATTAAATTATTTATTATATTTTATATGGAAGTTTGAAAAAATTGTAATAATTATATAAAATGAAATGAAATGGGATAGTTTGATTTTATGTAACCACACCAACCCTTGAGTATAATTCTAAATTACTACACTTTTTACGATGTGAATTTCGTATTATAAATTTTTCCAATAATCACCATAAACTAACAAATATATATATATATATAATGTAAGTGGCTGTCTCATATTTATATTTTTCGTCCATCTCAATTATCAAATCTTGATAGAGACTACAACCGAGGATTTTAGGTAATTTTGAAATGAAGCTGCTGGTAACCTTTTATAGTTCGGAGTAAAAATTACAAAATGAATGCTTGTTCGCGTGTAATATATAATTTTGAAATTAAATTATAATAAAAGTAATGATAATATTAATATTTATAATAGTTAGATGCCTCTAGAAGAATAAATATTAAAAAATAGAAGTTGAATTATAATTTGTATCATTCCACTAGTGTGTTTGGATGGCTAGATTTGAAGAAGACGACTTGAATTTGGGTCTTTAAAATAAAAATCCAAACCAGATTTTTAACCTTTCAAAAATCTTAGATTTCAAATTGATATTATGACATTTTAAGTCCTATCCAAAAGCAACTTGAGTGGGAAATAAGTAGTCTAACTTGCACTGCATATTTTACAGCTAGCAGTGGTCTGGTGGTAGCTTAGAAGCATTTATTTTTGTTTTTCTTTGTTGTGACGGCCACGATGATTCAGTATAATTGATTACATTCCCCATTACTCTTGAGATTGAGTGTTATTGCAGTAACCAAAATGACTATGGTCGGATACGGCCCCTCCAAGAATGCCATGTCCCTCGACACCAAAGTGACCAAACACGAAAATGTTGCAGTACTCCCCCCAACCTACCCCATTTGACATTTGTAACTGCTAAGATCGCACAAAGACCAGCTTTCTTCTGCGCGCGCACCAATCCTAATTGTAACGCCCCCACACTATATTATAATTTATAATACGCATTCTTTCATTATAAATACGACCCCATTCTCTATCCCCTTCATCTGCACTGACGTTTCATAGTTAAGAACAGAGACAGAAAGCTCTTCTCCGAAAGCCTTCCTAGTTCCTGCAGCCATGGCCATCTTCAAAACCCTAATAATTCCACTTGTTATTTCTCTTCTCCTTCTCCACCTTGCTGAATCTTATCAAAAGGTAAACTTCCATCCCCACTTAATTTATTGTTTCAGCTTTTCAACGCAAGTGATATATATATGTTCAAGAGTTTATATTGATACTAACCCAAGCAATTTTGTACCTAACATCATGTTCTAGGTGATCACCACCAAGGTCGAGTCCCCTACCTCTCAAAATATTGGTAATATTCATTTAATCAATGTTATTACGATAAACAAACTAAATACCTGATTTATTAAAAACAAAATTTAAGTTTAAATATTATGTAACCTGCAGTATTCTTTGTAAATTCTCTGGCAGATTGTGGGGCTGCTTGTGATGCGAGGTGCCAATTGTCTTCGAGGCCGCACCTGTGCAAGAGGGCATGTGGGACTTGCTGTGCCCGTTGCGACTGCGTTCCTCCAGGCACTTCCGGTAACTATGACGCGTGTCCTTGCTATGCCAATATGACTACACATGGAGGCAGACGCAAATGCCCTTAATTAAAAACTCGATCCCTCACTTTATATATGCTGCTGCATATATATATATGGCATCGCTGATCGAAAGCTAGCTGGATATTTGTGTATGTATGTATGTATGCGCGCGCACACATATATAAGCATCGAAGTCTCAAAGATATGGCTCTTCATGGCCCAACAATAATTAAAAATAAACCACTCCATCGATATAAAACTTGTAAATATGAAAGTTTAAAGGATTATTTAAAGTTTGCAGTCCTGGAACTTACAATCTCTTTAATTCTTTCCCTCCCTTTCGTATGCTTTTTGGAAGTAAGGTTGGGGGCTCTTCGCTAAGTCTTGTTCAATTATGGTTGAGATAGAATTCATTGGCTTTACAAACTGATCTTTAGTCAAATTCAAGAAATCGATCGACTCAATATTTAAAGGTCATATGCTGGCAAATGCATGCCAGATGCAAAAGATGGCCCCTTTGATTCGGAAACTACCCGATCTAAGCTACTTGGATGGAGATTCTAGTGCATGTTGATAGAAAGAACATTTGGATTTAATTAGATGGTGATCAGGAGCTGCATGTCGTGGTAAAATTCGATCTACATTAATCGGTCTTGATCATTTTCGTACACTCTCGGAGTTGGGGGCTCTGGTTGTTGTGAAAAAGATGCAAGACAATAAAGTAAAACAAAAATTTAATCAAACTAATAAAAAAGTTTATGTGATTTGGCAATATGCTTAGAACTACAGAAGATTTTACTATCTTGATAAATGTCAAATTACATTGTAGGCGAAATATGATGCTATATGCTCAGAACTCTATACTTTTCATAATAAATATATATATGGTTGTATGACAGCAATTTTAATTTACGATTTTTGAGTTATTCGTCCGAGCGAACTCTCCACTCCAACAAATTTTTTGTCTTATGATTCTTAAGTCACAAACATGGTAAAAAAATTTGTCCCGAAGGCTTGGACTTGTTTTTGGACTTTATGGCACAATTCTCGTTGAAAATCTATAAAAAATCGTAATGAGTCGTCCTCAGATTAGATCGTCAAATTGAGCCACCACCCAAATAATTCAAACTACACAAAACCAACAGTGGAGAGATTCATCCAATTACAATTGCATATATGGGTCCAATTCGTACATTACTCTTTTTCTTTTGCACCATAGAAAAGCATGCGTTCGAGAACCAGAAGTACTCCTCCTGGCCTCCTCCAAAAGTCAAAAAGATAGATGCCTCGAGAAGAGTAAAGAAGTTGAAGAAAGAGATGTCTCAACAAAGACCTAAATTTTATCGGGGGCGGAAAGAAAAGAAAATTCTCAATTTTATATAGGGGTGTCAAATCGTGTTAACTGGTCGTATTCGTGTCGTGTCAAATCGTGTTAACGGGTCATATAGGTCAACCCTAACCCGACCCGTTAAGCTTATCGTGTCAAAATTTCAAACCCTAACACAACCCATTAACATAACGGGTCGTGTCGTGTCAACCCGTTTTGACTCATTAATAAATATTACGAAATATGTTTTTTTTTATAAGTAAACAAAGAAATTAAGAAAATATTACGAAATAGGTTAATACGACACAATACAACTCATTTTAAACTATTTATGTAAATGGGTTGAATAGGCCCGAAATTAACATTTTTAACCTGATTAAATTTAGCATAATTTTATATAAATGTTAAAATCACAATATCTATAAAAATTATAAAACTAATTATAAGTCCAAAATTACAATCCAAATAATAAAAATATCGAAATTGAAATTCTAACAATTTTATTTTTAGGTATAAGGGTATAATTGTAACTTTAACTTTCTTAACGTGTCATAACGGGTCAAAACGGGTTGACCCGTTATCAACCCGTTAAGTAATAGTGTCTTAACGGGTCAACCCGTTTTGACCCGAATTCGTTAAGGCTAAACCCTAACCCGCTATTATCATGTCGTGTTCGTATTGGGTTAACGGGTCGTGTGACATATTGTCACCCCTAATTTTATATAATCTTCTGGTCTATGAGACTGCGTGCATTTATAATTAAAGCATAACCGTTACAAGGAGGTGCTAAAAAACTGGGATTTTATGTGTGTGCGTGCGCGTGTTGGAGCACTATTAGTGGGCTCAATAAAGTTAAAATATAGCTAAAGAAATAGTTAAAATGTGGAAAAAAGTCTTACAATGGACTCAACAAAGTTACAGTAAATTTGGCCTTCAACCAAATGACTAGCCAAATTTGTTGAGCCAACTTCACTAGCTAAACATTATTTTTAGAGTAAAATAATGCTGGATTCTTCTTTCACTTTAATTCTTCTGGTTTTATTTGTTTTTTTGATGCGATTTCTGCAACTTGGATTCTCAAGTTTTGATTTATTTTTTTCCTACATTTTTATGCGATTTCTGCAGCTTGGATTCTCAAGCTTCTTTCACATTTTTTATGCAATCGTTACTGCATTTAAACCATCAAGAGGGCATAGAGTACATCAAATTAATAAATAAACACATAAAAGAAGTTATAACATTTGCAATTTATTAAACATTTACTGTTATCCAAAAAATTAATATTTTAATAGAATTTTGAAAGATTTGTTGAGCCTATTATTTGATGTTGTAAAAAGTGACTAGCTAAAATTTGTAAAAGTGAATTGTTTAGCTAAATTTTAACTAAAGATTGTTGAGCCCACTACTAATGCTCTAAGCGAAGAAAGGAAAAATTGCTCAGGAGATTAATTAACCAGTTTAATTTGCTTATTGTTGTCTTCCCTTGGAAGGCAAAGACAAATATACTCAAAGGTCTGTCTTAGACTCTTGTTCACATCCAACCATTCCTTGGTGTATTCTTTGGACTTATGGTTGGTTTTTGGAGGTTAGTAATTAATAAGGTATCGTACGTGTAACGTTCTGAGTTACCCAGAGCACAAAGCAGGTTCCACTACCAATATGTACGAGGAAACAAAAAAAATACTTACAACACATGTTGGTCTAATTAGATGCTCATGTGCTTTTGATATTTGCCATCGCCATTTCCGCATGCAGGCATGATGCATTAATTATTAAACCACGTACGGCCTTCTACAGTCTAAAATTGTTAAGGTAGAAACATTGAGTTGGCAAGTTTCTAATGCCAAAATACTACTTGACTAAAGTTATAAGATAAAGTTACGCTCGAGATTGGAGTTGAAAAAGTGCAACAGTGCAGTGTGCACCGGCCAAATCCAAAATTATGGTCATGTTAGGATAGCGAGAGATTATAACTTTTACAAATTTCTATATAAAATATAATAAATAATTTAATTTTTTTAAATCTCATAACAATAATAATATTTTAAAATAATATTTTAATAATATTTTATTCAACTTTTATTTAAAAATATATCATCTTATTTTACTATCTAAACCCCACCTAAATCGGATGTTTTGACCTATGCAACTAAGCTTAACATTGGCTTGAGTAAAGGTCATGTAGAAATTAGTTTGCTCAACTTGTGCTCAATCTTGGTTTAAGCGAAATTCGCCCAAAGAGAGTTTGCTTATGACTTGCGATTTAGCAAATCTCTTATAGAAAGCTTTAACCTCAGCCCCCCATTCAACTATATTAGGCTCGAGTATGAATGTGACAAAATTCTGGCCGGGTTTCCATTTAATTTTAGAGTCCTTTTTTGCCATGATTAATCCTCTAACCTATATAAACTTTGCTATGCACCATTTTTTGGGTTGAGAGAGGCTTCAAAAGAAATACTGATCATTGCCTTCCTTGAGAAAGAAAACCCTATTCATACAACTCGAGCCTTCAAGGCTTAATTATCTCTTGTAGAGATCGACCATCATTGTTATGATCTACTGATCGTTTTGTTCTTGTGCATGCTACTGTCAATGAATTCATCGGTGTGCTAGAATCCTAGTGGAGTAGACAAATTCTATCATGACAAAGCCATACAAGAAAGAGCCAAGAGTTTTAGATTTTGAAGAGTTCTTCTCTTGTGTTTCCACTTTTTCGTTCCCCCTTAACGTATTTGGAATTTCCTTTACCGAATTTTAGAAATTCATATTAGAGTAGAGAGAGAGAGAGAGATGGGAAGGAAAAAGAAAGATGAGAAAAAAGTGGTGAAAGTGCAGTAATACTGGGCTAGCCGAGACAATAGAGTTTTCATGGCCCCGCAAAATTGAAACCTAAATCAGGTCATGGATTTATCATGAAACAGCTTGAACCCGCAACATGCAAGTGATTACTGAATAATAAAAAAAGAGTAATAATATATATAATTTTAAATTATGTAATTTAATTTTTTTAAAAGAATACGTAAAAGTTATACCTTTTTAAATTGTAAATATTATTTATTTTAAAAAGAATAGAACGATTATCTGTCGTGTTTTGCCTTCAAACATGACGTGGACTATCTAGTGTACATGATTCTAGCCTAGTACACAAGTTACAACCGAACAATTCAGTGGTTCCATGGGGCCCAGTATTTAATGGGCCGTCAATTCTTTAAGTCCAAATGAAAATATGATAGTGAAATCAATATTGACAATTTTGTCCGCCACTGATATTGAAGCCAACATAATAAATAGTAGATAGGTAATGACAATGTAGAAGAAACAGTGAAATATTAATCCAACGAAGAATGCAAGGGAAAGCCAAGAGACTGTGATGTGACAATGACGACAATATTTAGTAAGGGTGAAAAGGATAGGGTTGATAATTCAATTTGTTCCCCTAAACAAAAACTCTCTCGTCTCACCACCATATATAATCCATAAACGCGACGTATGATGCATGCAAAAACACAACCCTCTTTCAAAATCAACCTTCCAACTACACCCATCCCCATCTTATTCTTTCTTCCTAACTATATATGTGTACTATAGCATGGGGTCCCCTTCATAAAATCTCTCAAACTATTGACTTACTAATTTCTCTCTAAATTTTAAATAAAACAGGATAAAAATATATTGACGACTAGTCTTTTTAACTGTGACATACTTGCAACTAATTCACAATTATTTTATAACTCTATAACTCTATAATAAAATAAGAGTTATTCTATTATCAAATTAGTGTATAATGATAAAGCACGTCATCCACATCACTTAAATAGTAAGATTTAAATTTTATTTTTCAAATTAAATTATATCATGTAAACACTTTAATTAATGTGCTCTATAGATCGATTTGAGAATATAATTTTTTCATAAAATAATATTTGTATATATATTTTGTATATATATTTAAATGCAAACACATCAACTGTCGATTACCCAACACTTTTTGGACCAATATGATTACTACTATAAGTTTTTTGCTATTTCTTTTCTGATAAACAAAAATTAAGAAAAAAAAAATGCATTTTACATAAGGCTGGATCAAAAGTGTCATCAATCTCGATAGGAATATAATCAACAAAAGGAAGGTAGACAGGCATAGAACTATGAAAGGAACTTTATAGTTTATAGCTAGGGGGGTCCATTTTAAACCAAAATTCGGGACGACTACGTCTGTTTATTTATTTATTGAAGGCACGCTCTCTCCAAAAGCTATTGATTTTTCTTTAAAAAAAAAAAAAAAAAAAAAAGCTATTGATTTTAATTGAGGTGACACGAGTCTCGAGTCTTGTACAAATTTGGCGTGATTTTAACAAGTGGTTCCGAAGATAAAAGAGCGGCCAAATGCAGCAAACATCAAAAGGTCCAAAACCATACGAAATGTAGATAAGACAGCCACTGTCAAGTTGTTTTACATTGCTGCTAAATTAAAAAGAAACTTCTATTTGTACGGTTTACTCGCGACCTATTCGTTTTTTTTTTATCTCTTAGAATTTATAAAATAAGTTTTTGAGAATATTGTTTTCGTCTTTTAAGTTTTAAAAACCACGTACAATTTTGTTTCAAAACAAATATTCCTCTAACTACCATCTCAACTATCAATTTGACAATCTATTATGTAAACTATTAAAAAATTACAATCTGCCTCCGTTGTAAAAGAAAAAAAAATTAATTTATCGTCGTTTATTTCATCATCCTCTCATCAGTCATAGATGATATTAAATTATAAATTTACAAGTAAAATATAATAAATAATCTTTAATTATTTAATTCTACATCATGAGATAATGTGAGGATAATAAAAAAATTAATGATGAGTAATATTACTCTTTATAAAATACTTGATAGGAACGCTTTCGTTAAAAAATAAAACATAAAAAAGCGGCATTTTAAAATAAAATATGAAAATGAAAAAAAGAAGAATTTTTTAAAAATGCACAATAAATATTTTTCCAATTTTTGAGAACTCTTATGGATAATTATCTTGAAAGTAAACAGTGTTTGATGCCGCATATTATTTCACTAGTATCTTACTTTGCTGTTGAGAAAAATCATTTCAATAATTAATAAATAACTTCTATATGATGGAAGTGAATGCGAAAGGCATAAATTATCTTAAGATCGATCTGGATTAAAATGTTCCGTGGATTGAAAAAAACCGAGGTCCTTTTTGTAATTGTGATATTATAAAACGGAAAAGTGCAAGGAGTCACGCAGCAAACATGACTCTTTATGTATCTGCCACGCCGAGGTGCAGAAAGCCAGAGAATCAAATCATCACAACCCCACCCAGCATCAAATAATCGCCATCAACTAGCAATTAAATCGCCGAGTACCTTCCCTCTCCTCGTGACTCAGGAGCTTTTTTTTCTTGAAGTCACGTTGCAGATTGCAGTGTTTCAGTGAGTATTTTTCATCTCTATAAACATTTTTTCACAAACCAAAACTCACGCTACGTTAAGCGCGTGAATAAACTCCTACGCTGTTGCCGTCAGCCTTCTGGTTCGTGTTATACACGCCGTCAGTATATATTATGTTGGGAATTGAACAAATGGTGGTGGTACGGAGAGATGGTGATCTATCACACGTGGCAAACAGCCGAGGATTTTTTCTTGTCATAATGGCCGTCGATGAAGTAGTCAGATTTCGGTTACTTGTTCTCAACCGTCTCAGTCGTAGAGAAAGAAAGGTACGTCGAGGAGAGCATCGAACGGCCAATGAAGGCCAAGGCTTCGGAGAAACTCATTGGGGCCGTGGATCCTCATCCACTGCAGGGAATGCCACGTGGAGAGGTTACACGGTGGCATGTTATGGGACGGAAAGGATTGGGCTTTGTCTGATGTGGATGAAACGTGGGAATTTATTTTGTTGGATGTTTCGGACATTCGGTGATAATCCAACGGCTGTGAGGGACCACCCTATGCGAGTCGTCGATTGTAGGATGACGTGAGGACGGAGCTTGTGTATAAATGTGATGCGAGTGAGAGAGAGAGAGAGAGAGAGAGAGAGAGAGACGAGGTGGCAGTTTCGGGACGCATTTAAGCGCGATTTTACGGTGCAAAAGCTTCGGGTTTTCTTCCGTCTTTTCTCAGAGCTTGTCCGTGAGCTTTTTGAGATAGAAGAATTGAGATTCAGAGTTCTGGTGTATGAAAGCTTCTGTTTTCTTCCGTTCTCTTTTCGGAGCCTGTGCTTGAACTTTTAGTAGAGGCGAGCTTCGGACCTCTGAACTTTTTTACTGAACTTTTCTTTTTGGGTCTAAATTTCGACTCTCCGATATCGTAGTTTTTCGATTACGCGAAAGAGTGGCAATTGCTGGGGATTCAGTAGTGAAGATGGGTTTGGGGCCTTTGGGTTTTGTAGCAGATTCGCGCATTAATCGTTTCCTTTTATTCTAGAATTTGAATGAATGTGATTCATCCGGTATTCTGATTCAAGGAGTTTTCACGGGTATTTCAAAGCTTTTCTTTTTTGTATGCCGATTTTACCTCTCTCTCTCTCTCTCTCTCTGGCCCTTTTATCTGGTCTGTTGCTCCGCTTTATTTTACGAAGAACCTGATTCTCTGAACATGATAGACGAATTACTTTTCTTCCTTTTTTGCCATCTCTTAGCTAGCTTTTAGTCTCTTCCTCCTCTGTTTTTTTTTTTTATTTCACCGACGCGATCCTTACGAGCACTGCTACTCTAACTCTCATGCTCAGAGAGACAGAAACGGAGAGATATGCGACAACTAAAATTGATTTTTATCTTTCTTTGGAAAACCCAAACGCCACTTTTTCAGTTTTCTTTCCGGCGAGCTTTTCGGTAAATACTCCAAAAAGAAATTCTCTCTACGCTGTTCTCATTAACCTACTTCTTCGCATTTTCCTTTTGTTTTCATTATGGACCCAGAAACGATTTTCTTTTTCTCCATACTGATGTTCTCTCTGACCCTTTCCCTTTTCTGTTATTGAAGAAACTCAAATTCTCGAAAGTAGAGTGAAGAATAATAATCTAAAGGATCTGGGGCGTTCAGCGTTTCCTGTTGTTGGTTGAGCCTGATCGAGTTCTGACCTTTCGAAGCCATTTTCAAATTCAGATGTTGGGAGGCCAGAAATGGACAAAGCTCGAGACGTGAGTTGTGGAGTCAGTCGGTTCTCTCTTGCCACGCCCAAGAAGCTCTTCTCTGGTAAATTTTACTCCCACAGAAAGATACAAAAAGAAAACAAAGCTCCACCCCATTTTGTACTTGTCGTTATCTGGGCGTTCCTTGTTTCGCTTTATGATAAGGCTTGCCGATTATGAGCGTCCCGTGTCCCTTATTATCTCCTTTCTCTTGGGCTCTTGTCGTTTATGTGTGTTTCTATTTGCGTGCGATTTTGAAGGGTCGGATGGTGTTTGTGGGAACTTCGTACATTCGGAAAGATCGAAGAAAGAGAGGCTAAGAAGATTGAGTGTTGTTGGTAGGACGAGCTCAAGCTACGAAGACTGCGAAATGGGTTGCGATCTGTCTGACAAAGAAGATGAGCTTCGCTTACAAGCACCTTCTATGAGTACTTGTTCTAGCAAGAGATTTAAGATTCCAAAAAAGGTCGACAATTTTGATGAGTTGAAGGTTTTTTTTATTTTTATCGTTCATGGTATATGCTTATTAATTGTTTAGCTTTATTTTTTTGTACAGTTTTTTGATGACGGCAATGGAGTCGATCATGCCTCTGTTCCGAGAAAGCTGCGTTCAGGTGCGTGCTTCGCGAATTGAAAAGGCTGGTGGATTTTTGTTTTTAGTTTTTACGCAATTTTTCTTCGAGTGGACTGTCCATAATTTTATTTTTGTAGATTCTTTAATTGTTTGTTGCGATAACCTGGAGCCTCGGGTTTATTTTTAGGGTCTTTTTTCTTTGGTTCTGGGAAGTTTCTTTCGTTTCTTTTTTCCCTTTTGGTGTGTGTGTGTTTTGTTGGTTCTGTGAGTTTGGATTAGGTCTGAAGCAAAACTGAAGCTTTTTGCTTTTTCTTTCTTTTTCTGAACGCAAGATTCTGTGTGTTCTAATTTAATTTTGTTTAAAATATTGATGGTACAACTTTTTTGGTGCATATGTTCTCTTAAATCTAGAACTGTGGTATTTGAGATTTTTTCTTCATTCTGTTCTGAGTTTCACTTTTCCTTGGGAGATACTTTTGCTTTTAGTGAATCAGAAAGCTTTTCTGAATTAAATGTTAAAAAATAAGGCTTGGTATATTTTATTGGATTAATGTCTGGGAATTTTCTTTTTTAACATGTACAGCCATGAAGAAGCGTAATCGCGAATCTATA
Source organism: Carya cathayensis (assembly GCA_011037825.1). Classification (NCBI taxonomy): domain Eukaryota; kingdom Viridiplantae; phylum Streptophyta; class Magnoliopsida; order Fagales; family Juglandaceae; genus Carya; species Carya cathayensis. Next base: position 76,148 of record QGSO01000247.1, on the reverse strand, counting down.
TCTCTCGAATCTATTTCTCCACCTTTACCAGATTCAAAGAAGCTGAAACATACAATCAGTGGAGTCGAAGCTTCACCCATAAAGAATGGTGCAAAGAAATCTAAACTTAATGTGGTTAGCGCTCTCTAGCTCTCTACTATCAAAATACCCCCTACTTTTACTTTTTTTCGTTGTTCATTTCAGCTATTGTTTTTGTAGAAACACGGAGGCCCAGACTGGTCCCCAGGACAGACTCTCTCTGGGCCAATAACAAAAGACGAGGAAGAAGTAGTGGAGACCTTGTATGCATTGGCCGGAATGTTCCCGAACAATGATGCAAATGAGAAGAGTAAAGTTGAAAGCAAATCCAGGGAACAAAAATCTGTGCCAGAATCAAGGGAGAGTTCAATGCCCATACAAGGTTTCTTCATTTTGCTATTAAGTTTTGATTATTTTTTTCCCTTTGTTTTGATCTGTCTGTTAAGTCGTGTAGTTTATCAGATTCTGCAGTTACAAAAGACAACTTGAGCTCAATGCCCTTGATTACAGCCAAAGTTGTTGATCCCTCAGATAGATTGTCCAGAGAAACTGGGAAAATAGTTTTTTTGGACGAACCCAGTATTCAGGAACAACCGGATTTACCCGCTGGAGCAAAAATCCGAATGGAATTAGATTGTTCTGTTCCTCAACTGAATCTAACTACCATGCCATTCCTAGCTAGTAGTGACAATGACAGTGAAAGGCCATTACACAATTCTGAGCTAAGCTTGGACTCGGGGTGTGTGGTTTTTCTTCTTCTTTTTAAATAATTAAGTGCTCTCTTAACTTTTCCCTTTTTTTCCTTTGTATATAATCCTTTTTATATTTTTTATGATCCAGCGTATTAAAGCTACCCACACAACCTGAAAGCCCTCTGATTGAGAGGAAACCAGAGATGGCGTTGGGGGCAGTAACTGTAATTTTCTTATTTTCAAGTTCGGACTAAACATTCTTTTAGTGATCTAGATATGATTTTTTTGGTTCATCTGGTTTTCTTTATAGGCCGTAACCACTGCAAGTGAACTGGAACAACAAAATAGGACCAATGAGCCCAAGAAAAATGGTACACTTCTAGCTTGCTTGGAAGGTCTAATTATCATGTCTGGACTCGTGCTTCAGTTGCAAAAGTAGCTGTTTTTAGTAGTGTTGGATATGATATTTTGACACCATCACACTCTTTTCTTTGATCAAAAGGTTCAATATTGTGGCCAGGATTGTCTTCAGTTGTCTCATATGGTGGTGGGAGTCGTGGCCCTTCTTTGCAGTAATTTTCATACATTCTTGTTCTTTTTGAACCTGCCATGTATCCGTTTTCTTGGTGCTCCCATGTCCTCATGCATTTAGGTATCTCAGGTCCTCTGATGCTAGAATTCTGGGTTGGCTTGATGATGCTGTGATTGCCTCCAGACACAGGTCATCTGAAAATGGTTCTTCAAGTGGAAAGGTGAACATTTATCTTATTCATGCTTCTTACCTGTCGTTCCCTACTTTAAAAAGCTAAGCTATGTGTCTTGAAGTGGTGATTACTATTTCAAGCATCTGAATTGGTATGTGGTTGCTACACAGATTTCAAAAGTTACTGTTGAAAAAAATTCATGGAAGAGGTGTGCTGCTCATGTTCATATAAGTCGTCTCATTCAGATCTCAAAAATGCCAGAGAGCCAAGAGAGGTTGCTGCTGCAACTTAATCAGTTGAGACCAGAGGAAGGATCAAATCTAGGATTTCTTATGGCAACCAATAGATTTGATGGGGTGAGAAACAGTTCAAATGGCATAATCTCCTCTGCCGCTCTATGCAATTCTACCACTGAAAGAATTTCAAATGAAGCTAAAACTGATATTCTTCAGCCCCAGCAACTTCATCAAGATCAGCCCCAGGCTGCTCTGGCATCCGGGGTGTACACTCAACAGAAGCAGGTAAGCTCATATTGTATTTGCGAATGATTTCTTCCCCTACAATCTTTTGACTTCTTCCATTATTGGCAGAGTTTCGATTTCTTGTCCTTGTCAGCTGGAGATGGTGAGATAGAAGCTAAGAACCGTGCTAATAGAGCTGGAAATGGGTTGGATCCTTTGTCACAACTCCAAGTTCCTTATCTTCAATGTCCTGCACAACAGCAGACTCTCATGCCTTTCACCATGCCTCAGACTCGCTATACCTCCTCTGCTTACCCTGATCAGCTTTCAGTAGCACCAGCAGCAGCACATCAGGTTTTATTCTTGCTTTCAGGTTACATATATAAATTTGTTGTAGGATATTCTTTGGAGCCAGTTAAAAATTTGCTACGCAACTTTCTCTTTTCTCAACCTGACTGTAATAAATTTTCCTTAGGCTTTGCTAGCTATTACAGCTGTTTCTTGTTAGGCTTGCTATGTTATCTATAGTTCTAAAATTAGATTATGCTTCATTGTCGGTCCAGCTACAGGTAGCTCCATATCTTGGTAATCCATTCCGTGGTACTAACCCAAGTCCTATGGCCTGGACAAAACAACAGCAGCAGCAACATCAACGCCTTTGGGCTGCTCAGCTAGCAGCTCATTACAGGCCTGGCGGAAATTCAGCATCCCTGACCCAATTTTCGAGCTGGCAACAGGGAAGACAAGACCTGCCTATGCTGATTCCATTTGCCCAAACCATTACCCCACCATCCCCTTCATCCCTAGAAGTACTGGGGCCCAAGTATACTACAATCTCTCAACAACAGCAGCACCTCATGGCGATTGCTACATCATTGCCCCCTGCCCGGGTAAAAGAACAAGACCACCTTATCCCCTCCATCTATGAAGAGACCGGAGGTGGGTGCCATGCCACTGGTGCACTACCATTGCAATTACTCTGCAATGAGCGTCGTTGATGTGAAATGCATTGGCCAGCTGTTCAGTGAGACAATGGATGGGTAACACATTATTGCATTCGTTCTTTCTGTTCATTCTCGGGAGTAGCTGTAGCATAATCAAGTATTTGAATATACTTACAAGACCATTCATTTCAGAAACCAAATTATTAGAAAAAGAAGAGCATCGGGGTAGGCTGAGGAAAATTGCTGCCATGTATATGTTGAGGGAAAACCAAGACCTATAAGCTGCTGGAGAATGGAGATGGTAATTGAGTTTTGTTGTATAAATCCTTTTACGAGCATATCTAATCACATTGATGCCTTCTACAGAGAACCGCACCAAAAAGAATGGATTTTCTTTCTATTTGCCTGTACCCCCACACACAGTTGTCTTTCTTGCTTGCATCCATTCTTGTTTTGACCTTGTCTGCTTTACGAGGCTTATGCTAACCGTTCAGAATAAAGAGAGGCCAAAAAGTAAGAAGGGCCAAGGAGTAGAGATTTTTAGACCAGAGTATTCTCAAGCAACTTCAGTGGAGCTCCCAATCACAATATGTATACTGCTGGAGAATGAAATGTGATGTCTTTTCTTTTGTGGGGGCAAGTGAAATGGAGACGTAAAAAAGAATGACCTTTGGATGTTCTTAGATCACGAATTTTTTCCATTCAAGCATGGTAGAAGTTAGAACCATGTGATTATCACCGATCATGCACCATCCAATGTAATTTCCGCAGTAAACTAATGCATTAAGGACCGAGTACTAGAAGTGTCGATTCAACACTTTTGTGTTGAAAGGGTTCCTTCCTATTAAATTCATTATGATATTTCAACGTCATTTAAGTTTACGTTCTTCCTGTACCTTATTTTCTTTCCCCTTTCTAGTGTTTGGATATTGGATGAGGACATGGTAGTACATCTTTTTCTTAATACTCATTATCCCATACCACACTTTATGTATTTTAAAATTATTTTTTATTTATGTTAAACTATCTAAGTTGTTCTACTTATCATCCATACACTACATATTTGTTATAGAAAAAATGAAAAAAAAAAAAAAAAGTGTAATGTGTGGTGTTTGGAGATAGTAAGTAGAATTATTCTTCTTTTCAATTGCATTAAATTTCGAGCAACATTGAAGATTGTGGGATTGGCGTGTTCGTATGTATCCCATGCAATTCTTGCTAAATTGTCTTTGCACGTCATTCGAATTTTGTAGTTTGAATGGGTTGGACTCTTTAAGACTTTTGGAGGCATTGGAGGGGCTGAGTTTTACCGGATTCAAACAAACATATTGACAGTGACACTTGATTATCTTCATGGGATTATTTTCTTCAGCTAACAATTCGTTGGAGGGGACGGGTAGCACATTCAAACATTTGGCAACGCAACACGTTGGTAACTACCAAACATGTAAAGATGGAATTTTTCAAAGTTGAAAATAGTGGTCGGAATCAACCCAGCTTTGTCATAGATTTGGTTTGCCTTCTTTTTTAATTCTTTTACGCTATTGCTGTCCAATAACAGCATCAGTATTTGAATTGTCAAGATTTACTCCAGTGTTTCACTCCAATTTTTTTTTAAAAAAATTACCATTTTTCAAAAAGATGTATGCATCATTATCTAATCTTACTAGATTTTTAGATTCGAATCTTATTAAAACTGGACCGTTAGATAAGAAACACGTATCTCATAACATGACATAAGAGATATATGCATCCATTATCCAACGTATTTAGTTCTAATAAAAGCATAACACCGACCAAATCTATTTTTTTTAGATTTCATTTAAATATCCGTTCTTTATTTTTGTTACTAAGTTTCAAAAAGTCCATATCTCAATAGTCTAATATCCGTTCTTTATTTTTGAAACTCCTAAAAAATTATTGGCCTTTGCCACAATTGTAAGTTATGTTTGGAGGAGGGCAACCGTGGCAAACTAAAAAACTATTGCAGGGACGGCTAGTCAAATTAGGGGGGCGATTTAGAGAATTATACTCGAATTTCGACTAAAATGAGCATTTGGGTTAGGGTATTATGGTGTTAATATTTCGGCCCGCAGGAATCTCTGACGGTCCAATGGGCCCCACATTCTCTCTCTCTCTCTCTCTCTCTCTTCTTTTTTTTCTTTTTTTTGTTTCTCTAAACAAGTTTCATTAAACTGAAAATAAGAGTCATGTTACAAAATACAGACCTTCAAATTCTAATTACAAAAGAACCTAACTTGTGGGAGGATCTTTCCCACTACTCTCTCTTTCTCTTTAATACAAGTTTTAGTCCATTTTTTTAGAAGATTTCTTACCCTTTAGGCTTTTTACGACTATTAAAATAAATGGCTTTCTACACATTACCCTACTTCTCAGTCAGTCTACATTTTCTTCCACTTAACAAAACTCAATTAACAATAAATTATTCTTATTGCAATCCTCTTAAGTGGACTGCATTGTAGACAAATGAAACGCAGTATTTCATTTAATCCAAACGCTGCATTTCTTTTTACAAAAATAAGACTTTGCCTAAAGACCTTGCCCCTTGTCCAAAATTCAAAGAGGACTTCGCCCCTGTCCAGCTCTATTCAAAGAGGACTTCGCCCTTGTACCCAAATGAAACCATACCCAAAGCTCGCCCCTTGCCATTGCCACTCCCAATCACCGCATTGCCGTCACCATCATTGCTCCCAATCGCGCGTCACCGTCGCCTTCGCCGCTCCCGAAATGCTTTTGGTGAGGGCTTTCCTTCTCTAACGTGTTTTGGTTCTTAAAATGTCTCAAGAAATTTCACGTGTTTGGTTCTGGAAATCCCTTCAAAAGAGACCAATATTTTGAATATTTACTTGTTTGTAAAAATTTGTGAATGGATTCAAAGAATACTCCCCAAAAATTTGAAGACTAGATGAGATGATAAAAATTCAAATGCCCTTTTCACAAAAATTCTGCATTTGTATGTAATAGATGCCAAGAAAATTTGTATTTCAAACTGGTAAATGTCTATGACTGTGTATTTGAAGCTCTTGTCCATGGTCCAAATACATACATAAATACACTTACTCAATCGTTGTGGTTGGGGGGGCTGGGGGGCACGCACGGCAGAGGCTTGAGGGAAAGTTTTCTCATTTGAAATGTTTGGAAGATCTAGGTTATAGAAGAAAGAGGATAATTTAGTATATTCAAATTTAAAAATAAAGACAATTTAGTAATTTTAGACAATATGACTACATTACAGTTAAGAGGATTGTATATAGAACGACTCATTAACAATACTCAGTTCTAATATAAAAGGCGAAAAGAATGGGTAAAAATAATAGACCATATAATGGCACCATTAAGAAGCAATAGGGAAGAGATAAGGAATGGATATAAAAAAAATTTTAAAAGAGAGAGAGAGAGAGAGAGAGAGAGAGAAGCACAAGGGAGAGAAGATAAATGTGAATGGGGGACAAGATAAGAAAGAAAAGCTAGTATTATGAAAAATGGATAAAAATGAGAAAGAAGTAGAAAAGCAAGTTATATACGCGAAAAGAGATATAAAGTAACATTCATCACCACTTTCGAGAGGCGAAATGAGACTAGAGGGGATTACAAGAACATTGTGCACTATCTTCAACCTCAAAATGAGAGTTCTATGATATCATCCTCTCTAGAAACGAGGTATTCGACTCTATTATATAGAAAAAAAATAAGAGATTATGAGAGATTGTAAAATATTTATATTATAGTAGATTTGTCTTTCAAACAACTCGTAGACGTAAATCTTATGCCGAACCACGTAAATTTATGTTTTTCCATTTCTATTTATATTTCATGTACTTATTTTTTATTCATTGCTATGAATGTACATACGAATACCATACCACCACTCCAGACTGCCATTGTGGGCTTCGAACCGCCTCATCTAGTCTTGGATTATGCCAGTGAGCCGAAAATGACTTTCTCCCGTTCCGGCGTGCAATTTTTTGGTCAACAATAGGGTTCCATTCGTTTCATTCCTCTGTTTTGCTTTTTATTTGATTTTTCTTCCCTTCTGGCAATATTACATCGAATATCTCGTTAAGTATTTCACAGCACTGGGAGATGTAGCAGGAATATGAAGCCCTCTCTTTGGCTAAAAGATTTCTCACTAGCTCGCAACAGAGAGGAATCAACCTTGCGAAGGGATTGCGTCCTTGAAAGTAGGCACAAGAATCGGGAAAGCGAACGTACACAGCCACGTTCATGTATATTGGTCTTTATTGATTGAATATGAATACAATCACACATATAGTAACAAACAACGGGAATGGAGGGAAGGTGGGAAACACGTTGGAGCGCTGAAAAACGAACACTTAAAATCTCGTTCAATTTTCTGATATTACAAGATGACTTTCGCAGCAAGAATTTTGTAAGCAAACTACAGCAAAACCGATGACCACAAGAAAGGAGCAATAAGTTGCAACTCCTAACACACTCGTAATAATCTCACTCTAACTTTTCTAGTTCCCCCATTCTCTCAATAATAGCCTGCAAGGTAAAGCAAAAAATCAGCAATATAGGCAAAATTCGTTGGCAATATGCTGGTTCAGATTTAACCTATTTATTCATGCAATACTCAATGTATTCTTTGAATGAATATTCACTTAACATTCGGCTAGTATTGCACAATAGATATGTTAAGAACAATCAATACTGGTTGCTTCTAAGTTGTAACAAATAAATAGATCACATTAAACAGGGATACAACTATCATACTAAGGTTGGTGCTGTAGTGGTGCTCGATAAATTATATTCTATTATCAATAAATGTGAGAAGGAAAGGCCAATAGCCTGTGGGTATTGTAGCACTACGTATAAAGAGATGTGGCAGAACTGGGGATCCATCCCCAACTCATAACTGTATCCCCTAAAAGAATCGCATAGGAAAATAATTTGTGAGAAAAGGCAAACAAGCTGCAGTATGGCATACTCCAGAAACACACGAGGAAAAAGCACTTAGTAACATGCACACCTTTTTGCTTGTTTCTTGGAGCTCTCCAGCAAGAATGAATTCATCAAGTATAAGATATACCTAATAAAAAGAAAAAAGAAAGTGTGAGAAGGTATAAAATGATCAGACCAATATCTTCAAAAAACACACATGCAGAAGGGATGGAGTCGAAAATATCATAAAAGTTTTTTGATCAAGCAATATACTCTATGATCTCAGGTCCATAATACTTCCCACAGGAGTCAATATGACTTAAAAATAGTATATCCTATTATGCATGCTCAACCTAAAAAAGAGCGGGAAGTTGGGAATGCATATGCATTTTGCAGCATGACTGGTCTAACACAAAGGAAATCGGAGATTGTAATGCATAGTATAATGTACAAGGGCAACAAAGCAATTTCAGGTATGATTTCCACCAAAATCAAATCCAAAATCATATGAATGATAGGGTGGCTCTTCACTTTCCACACAAGTTCAATCAGAAACATTGTCCAAATAAAATACATGGGACCTATATTAAATTCACGATGCTGCCATATGAACAAGGAAAGCAATTAACATCAGGAAACATTAGACAAGAGGCAAACCTTGTGAAAGTTGAAAACCAAATCTAGCTCACACACATTGCTGAAGAAATGATCCAATATCTCCACAAATAAATGAATGCACTCCAAATAGGCCAACTCATTGTCAGTAATGTCAACACAGAGTGAGAAAAATAACCCCGCATATCGCCTATAGATTACTTTATGTGTGCGGAACTGAAACAAGCGTTATAATCAGGTATTCAGTGAATAAAAACATCAGGAAACATTAGATGTAGCAATAATAAAACTACAAAGGCAGGCTATATAATTTTTTATTTTTGGATATCTGTGGGTGTTCAGGCCAGCTTGCGCACACCTCAACTAATCTCGCGGAGCCCTGAAGTTAACAGTTAGGTAAACCTCCAGTCGCCCTGAGGGGACTCGAACTGGTGACCATTGGGGAGCAAACCCAAGGCCCTACCAAACTTTTTTTACAAAGAATTATAGCCAAATTGATGCATTGCTAATAATTATGACAAAGACTTGCATCACGCACAAAGCTGATCAAACCAAGCCAGACTGTTGATAATTTTCAGTCAGCAGATTTAACCTAGCCCTAGCTTGGAGATTAAAGCTTAGTAGCCAGTTCAATAGAGAGTAAGCTTTCTTTTCTTGGGAAACAAATACAAGACACGTAAAATCATAGCTCCAATTCCCATACATATCCCAACAAATTGTGAGCCCAAATATCGTAAAAAAAATAAATGCAGAATATAAATAGATCAAAATAAAGAAATTCGACCTCGACGAAGTTTGTGAACTTGGGATCTCTGTTTACCACCAATCGATGGACCTACAAAACCACCAAATACACACCTAGAAATTTGCCTACCAAAACAATACCATCATAAAATTCAAAGCAAAAAAGATGAAGATCATACCTCGTATTCGACCTTGTGCTTCTCGGAATCTTCGAGAGGAACATAGTACTTGGCAAGACGGGTCTTTCCCTGCCTGTTCTGTAATAGTATGAACCGGATCTGCCAAATCAAAGAATTAAAGAAACGGTCAAGAACATATGAACCGATTCATAATCAAAACCTAATTGAAAATGAATTTGACTTGATTGGAATACCATTCTTGCAAAAAAATAAAAGGGGAATTAAGCAGAGAGCAACGAGAAGTTGAAAATTTTATTTAGAGAGAGCGAAAATCTAGCCTAGGGCACAATTTCCTTTTTCAATGCCGTCGCAGGTTACAGTCTTTTGCAACAGACGAGCGTTTAAGATTGTAATCCAAAGCGTGTACAAGTCACAGACAACAAAATAAATAAATAAATAATTGTAAATGATTTATTAATAAAAGAGAAGACTGTGAAAGTAAATTTATAAACGGTTATGATTTTATATCATATATTATATCAATTATATTAATTGCTGGGTTTATTTTTATAAAAATTATTTTTTACCAAAGCATTTCTGTATTTTATATTTTATATAATATAATTTAATTTAGAAGAAAAAATTAAAATTTATGTAATACCTGACATTTTGAAAAGAAGTGTGTTATGTTAGGATTGGATGCCAATAACCGCATGTGTTATTTATTTACAACTATCCTAAATTAGTAGTTATCACTACAATGGTATGCTAACATATTATTATTGATTGAGTCATAAATTAGTTCTTATTGTTTAAAATAATAAATTTAAAAATAGATAAACAAAATGAGACATAATAGATAATGTTTCCTGCATTAAAAAATACACAAAATTTCAACATATATTTCGACGGTGCACATAAGTTCCACAGATCACGGCTAAACTACAATCTGCAAGCGTAATTTATCGGCTCGCATCGTGTTCTTTGCTCTTATTCTTAAACCAATGCCAAATCAAATTACAATACAAAACCAAAGTTCTCTGCTTTCTGACTTTAAGATAAATTGCGCGGCAACATATTGCTTGGTGTAATCAGGATGTTACTAGTTTCCTATAAGTGGTGACCGTACATCGAGTTGGCTGCAGCCAAGAGAGCAGCTCCTATACCAGACCCATCTTTAGAGTGTTCTATAACCACATTCTTTGATAATTCCGACCCTAGAAGCTCTGTAACCGCATCCTGCAGGTATCTTCTGTATTGGGGGTAATGTTCATACAAGCCTCCATCCATAGCCACCACTGTCCTCTTCCCAAATATCAGACCTTTTGAATCCTCCTCCATCTTTTGCAGGATTCCCACAATTCCTGCACCAGCTAAGCGGCCACCTCTCTTCACTATAGTGTCGCAAACCTCCACGACAATCTTCCTTGCACTTATGTTGCTCTCTACCTACTCCAAAGATTAAAAAAGAAAACAAGACCAAAGAAATCAATCCTTCGGTAAAAGAAATCATAGAAAGCTTCAAGGGCATTCCAAAAAACTATTCAAACATATTGCAGATATATATATATATATCTTACTATGGTGGTTGTTATCATCATTATATTTATGGTCCAAAGGAAGTGTCACAAATCTTGTCTCTTTCATTCAACAAAACAAATGCCTTTCTGCCTTCACGTGATACATTGAAGTAGCAGAACTGTTGTTTGGAAAACAATATGAAGTGTTGGTTTGTGAGGGAGGAAACAAATTCTTCTGATATCTAGTGCATTGTATTCCCACACTCAAAAATTGATTAAAATATATTGAGTTACCAAGATGCCTTTGATAAATATTCACAACTAATCTTGAGTTCCCAAGTTATTCCCAGTGCATGGTTCCCAAACCTCCGATTCACCAACACAATATAAGAGGATGAATTTCAAAAGGGTGAGACAATGCAAGGAGCTTACCGAAGCAAAGTCATGGAGAATAGAGCCAACAACTTTAAGATCATCAGAGTCATCCTGCTGCATAGCACAAACATCTGGGGTCCTGCAAAATTAGTTCAGAAGACACTAGTATAGTAAGAATTCCAATTATAATTAACTGAGATTAGCATCAGAGAAGAGAGGGATAATCCTGAAGGGAGAGTGAACGCCAACTCTATACCCAGCTCACATACTAGAATAACTAGACAGTATTTTTGAATTTGAAATGAAGATGCAAGGACACAGGACCAGGAAAGATTCGGATAGAGACAATATGATGGAAGAGGACTAAAATGTTTTGAGTTAACTAGCAGTTCTTTCCCACGAGAGTAAATTCACATCCTTCATGAAGCTGTTCAAAATAATCAGTACCTGACATTTCATACAATCAGCTGTAGATTTTACCAAGGGCAGGTTTGGCAAGTGAGATGAGACAAAAAATTCTCATCTCATCTCATCATTACAACTTTTTCAAATTCTCACACAAAATATAATAAACACTTCAACTTTTTTCAAATCTCAATTCAATTTTTTCAAATCCCAAAGCAATAATAATATTAAAAATAATATTTTAAACTTCCATCAAAAACCAAAAATTTTCATCTCACTATCCAAACCTACCGTCTATAATTCCTAATAAACAGATTTCCTTCTGCCTTTTAATTTCATTGTACCTCAGAACAGTGTGACAATGATGTGGATAGAGAGAGAGCATTATTTCATAAAAAGGCCAATTTTCCCATTACCAATCCAGGAGATTTATTCAAATCACCACAAATATCTTTGTTATGGATATGAGACCCAAAAAGTCAGGGAAAAAAATAGATCCCAAGGTGAAATACAGACGGCAACAGCACAGATAGCATGCTAATTAAGTGTAGTTCCAACTTCTACCAAATAGCAACAAGATTGATACAGATCTACAAATATGACTCTAAGGCGAATTGTATGCTAAAGAGAACTTCAGGTTACCGGAGTAAAAATGGTGTGGACAGTTTTTCTGGAGAAGAATCACCAAACAGAGCTCCTTCTTCAGCCATCTTCAGTAGCACTCTTCTTACAATTTCACCAAGATACATTCCAGAGATTGTCTTCTCAAAGATCTGTTGATGACATATGATCCACAGTTGATAACTTCTGTAGTCTGAACCAACAAAAGTAAATTAACACTGATGACAAAACCCTGAGCTTACCTGCTCACCAGGATTAATAGTTGCAGCATCCATATCTCTATCAAAAACAGTTAAAGGAAGACCTTTTGAGAATGCTCCCCACTCAGTATTTATAATCTGCATCAACAAATCTTTTTCTAAAATTAAGGATTAAAATCTGAACTATGAGTATTAGAAAAGTACTAAAGAGAGAAAAGAGTTGGAGCACTCATATAAACCGTTCTTCCGGAAGAAGACACATGACTCTGAAGCTTAGGAATAGCATCCATCCGTTCAATATAGCAAGCATTCGTTCCAGTACCCAAAATGACGGCAACCATGACATCGTTATCCCAGTACCTTGCTCCAGTTAACGTACCGACTGCATCATTAACCTACATTGCAATGATTTATCAACTATACATTGTTTCATCGTTTTACTCTCCAAGTAGGACGTAAGCCTGAGAAACAACATACCAGGGCAGATACTTGCATCTCCAGTCCTTGCCTTTCCATTGCCTCATTCAAACAAGCCACTACATCTCTTCCAGCCTGTAAGGTGTTCAAAGTTTCCCATTATGCGCGTATCAGTTTAATAGACTATGACATCATTCCTAAGGAAATATGGCTGAAAATTACCATAAAGAATCAGGTTATCAAACACTGACTCTATTGAGAAAAGAGAAGTTAATATAAGTCGGATCAGCCACAAAACGTTATAGTGAAACTTTATTCAAAGCTCACTTCTCAGGGAATTGGAATTGATAATCAACGATTTACGAAACCATCGTTTAACCTAGATTCAATCAGTTCTGCTTACTTCATGCCTTAATCTTACCATGTCATTAACTGGCTCTCTTTCTGAAATCCTGTCAAAAACTGCAATCAATCAATGGAGCAAGAAACCAACCAGAATCCCACAAACCAAGAAGTCCTTTTCTAGAACTGGAGGGGAAATACAAGTATCTTTTCAAGAAAGTTTATATAACATTTTTGTTTCTAAGACAACATTGTTAGAAATGCCACTCAGATAAGACTTTCCTGATAAAACAGAACTTCTCCTTTGGTCTGCTATGATCCACAATAAATTTATATGACCGTGATCAATATATACTTTGGATTTTATTCCTGCCCTTTTCAGGATTGCAGCTAATTGAATTGAAGAGGACAAATAGATTTCAGTTCATGCTAAGACGGATATTAGAAACAAGGCCAAGACCATCGATGTTATCATTTCCTGCTCATACAATTAAAAAAGTGGGGAAATACGAACCGTTCCAGAGACCGCAAACCCCTTGGTCCACTTGATTAGTATGCCTGAAGCTATAGACGTCTGCCTCACGGGGAAAGAAAATGTGAATCCAATTTCTCTTTTCCTTCCAGATTGCATGCTAAACTTCCCACCCTCCCTTTGAGCAAATTTTCCCAACCCAGAAGCAATAAAATCGAAAAGCTCCTACAGTTTTGGGACTAAAAAAAATGAAGAATAGCTCGAAAACATATTGCCAAAACAGACTTAACATTATACTAAAATGTATGGGCAAACAGACCTCAGAGGTACCAAACATGAGATCTTGAGGAATCGATACTTGCTCGAACTCGGTTGCAATCACACCATCTTCCTTCCCACCTAACTGCACCCTCAGCACCCGAAAGTTTGTTCCACCAAGATCCAGCGCATAGAACAACCCTTTTTCATTCCTTTCAAAATATAACATAAAAAGTAGATAACAATTAAATTGGTCGGTGTGAATGATAAATTATCGTTTGTAGCAAGTTAAAAAGAGATGTAATTGCTGAGGATTTTCGATAAAAGGTATATGCCAGCTTATAATGGTATCAGACCGGGTTGTACTATGTTTGAGCCTGATCTCATATAAATTCACCGTCACAATTCGGATTTTTTTTTCTTTTCTTTTCTAAGTAATTTAGGCTTCGGGGATAAGTAATAGCTTGCGAACAAAAAGGTCCAAATTACCGGAAGCATCTTTTGAATCCTCAAACAAGTAAGAGAACGAAAGTAAGAGGAAAACAAAGGTTCAGAGGATTTTTTTTTTTTTTTTTTAAAAAGGCTTTCTTGATCTATACCTACTTTAAGGTACCTTTGTTCGACATATTACGAATCAACAACAAGTTTGTCGCCAAATAAAAGGAACGAAAGACCACACCAAAATGTGTGAGATCAAACACTACACTAAGTTCTAGTAAACTGAAGTAAAAACCAAGTCAGCATAGTCAACACCAAGAAGAGCAGCGCCTATATATATATATGTATATATAAAGAGAGAGAGAGTGAGGATCAAAGTAACATGGAATTTCAGAGTTAACATAACATACAGACCCAGTTGGGAGACTGTCAATATAGCTGAGTATCATCTTGAGATCACTGCCACCATCAATCTCAAGCCCAGAGCGCATATCGGCAGCCATGGCGTCCGCCACGTGGCGGAGAACAGGCAAGGGAGTTGCACAGTCGTGCTTTAACTTGGTGAGTAATGGACCGACGGAGATCGCGCTAGATCGAACGGCCATCCTGAACCGAGGCGTATGCCGGGGGGATCGTGGGAGACAAAACGGTCCGACTGCGGGGGAGGTCGCGGCGACAGACATTGGTAGTAGACGGTAAGATCTAAGAAGAAGGAAGAGAGTAAAAGTGGTTGGGTGGAGACAGAGAGAACATATATAGTTAAGAGTTCGTGTGTTTGTTGATCTTATCTGTCACTGGGAAGGATTCAACTGTTGTTCAATTTTATTATTAAGGGAAACAAAATTTTCAGTTAACGGGTTTTGGCTGGCTTAACGACCTAACCGTTCCGTAGCTTTTCTATAAAATATATAAATAAAAAATTACGGGAGAACAAACTACGAAGCTTTGCCTGGGTGGGCGGAGAAGACGATGTGGGCACAACATCTAAGCTTTGTCCTCGTTCGGTCAGACCATTCAGCGTTTTACTTCTGTTGGGATATTCTCATGTGCTATAGCGTGCACCGTACGCTCATATTACACCTGGCGATTCTGGTAAACTTTTCTTTTCTTTTTTCTTTTTATTTATTGGACTGCTGAAAAAAAATGTAGCTACTAAAAAATTAAATAAAATTAAGAAACAGTGGATTGCGCTTTACATGAAATAAAAGTAATGCATATATCGAAATAAATAGGAAAAATTTTGTCCATCTAAATCAAACCATTTTGTATTATATATAATAATAATTATACTTATTATCTTCAAGTAGATAAAAATCGACTAAGCAAAAATCTAAAGAAAGGCTATTTTATGTGAAAAAAGCTAAATACAATCGATACATACAGTCGGTGCGTAAACGGTGCTGAGGTGGAAAAAACAAAACGTACCGTTTTATTCAAAAATGAAAACTGCTTGCTTCCCGTTCCTCAATTTTTCATCTCCTCAATTTCCCTCCTCTGTTTCCCTCCCCAATTCCCTCCCTCTCTGTGTTTCTTCCGCACGAAGTGCAGCCTCCCATCCTTGACTGGGCGTCCCTCCCCCTCCAGGCCCTCGACAGCACATCCCTCCCCTTAGCACGTCTATCCTGAGCCGAAAAATATTCCACCGCAGCCTCAGTTTCGTCTCCCATAGAACTGATTCCACCACGGCCTCACTCTCGTCTCCCATAGAAGCCATCTCTCCCTTCGTCTTCAGCTCCTTTCAAGTTAGAATTAATAGTTTCTTGGAGAAAATTAAGAATTACCGAAGCAAGAACATTATAGCTGGTACTGAAGAGGGTCTGTTAAAGGAGCAATAAAATTGCAGGTTAAGCATATGTTGATTCCTTATGTGCTCATGTTGGTGACTCCGAAAAAATGGAAAGGGTATGATATAGATAGAATAAGTGGTATTAATGTTGGGATTTTCTCTAGAGAGGTTTACTTATAAAATAAAATAAAAATAAATAAATAAATTTTTTTTTTTAAAAAAAAAAAGAAGAAGAAGAAGAAGAAGAAGAAAAAAGGATTCTCTAGATAGGCCTGTTTTTGTTCTTAGAATATAATAACTGACTTGGAATGTAAAGGAAAAGTGGTCGTAGCCGACTCTATTAATATTTTTTTTTCAGATTCTTATTTTAAAAATATTTTGAAACTCCCTCCAGGTATGACAAGGGTGGGCACAGCTTGTTCCTACCTTCTTATATCATGCGTATTCATGGGTCTAGGAAGCAGCAGGATGCAATTAAGGATGCTCATGCAAAACAAATGCAAAAGGTTTTTGAGGTACATAAATGGTGGTTAGTTGTTTGGTTAATATTTTCTTTTTCTGTTCTTATATCAAATCCATATTTTTGTTTCTTCCATTTGTTTGTTGAAGCTTCTCATTAAACTTTGCCTTAAAAATGCAAAGGTCATGTTTGTAGATGCGAACACTGAACGAGTGTGGTACTTTTACCTGTAAGAAGTGCTGAATTATATGCTTTCCCTTTTAGCTTAACAAATTTGTTTCTAACCATTTTTGTCATCGTCTTACTCTGCATGGTTTTTCTAAGTGTTGTGTCCAACACCTTGTGTTAGTTTCTAAATGCAGCACTTAGTCTTTCCTTGCACTTGGTCACAATATGGATTCAATTGTTTGTACTTTTTCAACTATTTTGAAGAGTACTTATATTGTTCTTAATGTCCAGGCTTTGGATATGCTTGGTAATACCAAATGGAGAATAAATAGAAGAGTACTCAGCATGGTGGAGTGCATTTGGGATATGGGAGGCAATGTTGCTAGCTTGATTAATCGTGAAGAAGACATGCACCCCAGAGCTTTCGAGAGAGAGTCGAAGATGTTGTGTAGGCGTCTTCCTGAGTTGAAGTCAAAGACTGTTAGAGCTCCCTAACTCTTGCAGTTAAACAGCACAACAATGTAAGAGTAAACCCAGGAAGATGAAGAAGACGTGCGACAAAGACCCACACAACGAAGATCACCCACGCCGAATACCATGCAAGCTTACGATCTGAAGGAACAACACCACGCTGAAGATGAGATCGAGGTCGAGCACCAGAGCGGGAATCCTATACTTCTATTTTTCAAAATTTTTTTTTTAAATTTTGACGTGGCAACCACCTCATCAGCCGACTGCATCCCGATTTCTTCCCACGATTGTCTGTAGAAGAATTGTAGGATTTTAAACCTTGAAAAATCCACCAAATTTATGAACACCAAAATACAAACAGGAGAACGTGGAGGAGTTGAAGTTTTTTTTTTTTTTTCCAAAATGCATCGTTTCACAAAAACAACAAATGCATCGTTTTGACCAAAATTTTCCTCCTCCCTTGCACAATTGCACTCTTCCATAACTTTTTTCTCTCTTAAGTGAAAGAAAAAAGCCAAATATAATCGGCGTGTGTAGCCGTAGGGGAACCGCCGCTGATGTAGAAAATGAAGCGCACCGTTTTATATTTGTAACTTCGACTTATACAAACTCCCTCTCTCTCCCACACGCTTAGTGGCTTCTCTCAACTCAATCAATGGCGTTTTTATATGTATAAAGACAACGAAAATTCAAGAGACAAAGTGCAGATCATTCCTCGCACAAATCAAAGTTTCTCATACTGCTGGAAATTTCTACTTTTTTTCCCTTTCTCTCTCGCTTTCTCACCAACCAAACGGTAAAGTTCTACTTCTACAAAGAACCACCTGTTTTGTCTAAGGAATGGATGGTGTTCCTAATATTCCAGAAAAAGTTTTGGGTTTGGTTTGGCTTGGGTGATGGCTTGAGGAGTTGTGGATAAATTTTATGTATGGAGAGGATTGAGGGGCGACTTGCAAATCATGGATGTGTTGAAGATGGTTCCTACTTGCCTCGTTTGGTGCATTCGAAATGAAAGGAATGAAGAATCTTTGAGACTATATATTAAAAAAAATATTTAATATATTTTGAGCCCATCCACCTATCTGTGATGGTTCTCAAAGACCAACTGAAGACCACTTGAAGAAGAATACCACTTTAAAGACGACAGACCGAGCTCCTTACAGACACATCCACTTGAAGACAATGAAGACGAAGACAAGCTCGAGAAGACCATTGACGACAAAGGCCACAGAGACAAAGACCCAATCCCAACCAAAGAAGAGTTCCACACGAATTGAGATCTATATT
This sequence comes from Carya cathayensis, assembly GCA_011037825.1. Lineage (NCBI taxonomy): Eukaryota > Viridiplantae > Streptophyta > Magnoliopsida > Fagales > Juglandaceae > Carya > Carya cathayensis. The sequence continues at coordinate 57,705 of QGSO01000247.1, read as the reverse complement.
CTTTGCCTCTGATAATTTTTTTTCCGTATGTTTCTATTTTTTCATATTAAATATATCGGCCGACTCCCCCTCGTTTACCCACCGCGACTGTACCTAGAAGACCTGAAAATCCTAACTATAGATTTTTGGCAAGGTTTTCTTTTCCTTCTAGGTCATTCTCCATCTTTACCCCTTCCTAAAGGATCTCATGGGTCACCAATACCGGACTCATTCTTCTTCTTGAACCAAAAGTTTCAAGTTTCGTGTAATTATATATCTACACATGGATTTTGATGATAACAAATGAATTCAAAGAATAAAGGAGTCTTAAACTCAAGCTGTCTACACAATGGAGTCAACCACATTAAGGAACCAAGCATGATTAAGAAGGGAACAATTTCACATTAAAGTCATAGAGTAATGTTGTAAATCTCTTAAAAATTTGAAATTAGGATTAAGACTCAAAATTAATATTTTATTACAAAGCATTAAAATACATTTTCCACATGTGCATGAATTTTTTGAAAATTAAATTTGAAAATTTTGACAAATGATTAATTGTCATCTTTCACATGTGCATGATATGATTAAATGTTTTAATTTTGAAAATATTAAAGATGATTGATTGTCATATTTCACATGTGCATGCTTTATTTGAATATTTTCAAAAGTGATTGATACTCTTTTTGACTTATACAAAAAGTAAATGATTTTGTTTAGAAATTTTGAAAATATTAAAGATGATTGATTGTCATATTTCACATGTGCATGTTTTATTTGAATACTTTCAAAAGTGAATGATGCTCTTTTTGACTTATGCAAAAGATATATATTTTTGTTTGAAAATTTTGAAAAGTAAAATGTGTTCATTTTGTCATATGCAAAAAGTAAAAAGATTAGGTTTGAAATGTTTGAAAAGTAAAGTGTGCTGCTTTTGTCATGTGCAAAAAGTAAAAATATTAGATTTGAAATTTTTAAAAAGTGAATGATGTTGTCTTTGACATGTGAATCTTTTTAAATTTGAATATGAAGTCTCATATGCCTATAAATAGATCATTTGAGAGCTTCACATTTACAACACCAAGAGCATATAACATTCATTCAAAGTTTTCATTCTCTCTTCTCGAAGCATTAAGCCTTAAACCTTGTTCATTTTGAGAGAGATATAGTTTACGCTATATTGTTCTTATTTCACTCATTGGAGAGTGTTTTCTGATAACCTATTCACTATCAGCTCTTGTATCAGTAAAAGGGTGTGTATAACCCTTGTGCGTGTAGAAAGTATTCTACATAGGGAATAGTTGAATCACCACGTGTAAGGTGATTGCAAGTGTAGAGGGTGTTTTACACGGATCCTTTATAGCGATGTTACTCAAAGGTGTAATAGGTTTTTATCTCCACCTGAAAGAGATTGAATAGTAAATTTCAGAATTCTCAACGGGTAGTTTGAGGTTAGGACGTAGGCAGTGGGGCCGAATCTCATTAATATGCTGAGTTTGCTTCTCTCTTACCCTTACTCTTTATATTTATTGCTGCTTTATATTTTATATTGTGTATTTGATTTATAATTATTAATTTTTTAAATATAACCAATTCATTTCCCCTCTTATGTTAGTCACTAAGCAACACTTCTTACTTGTCTGGGTGAAGATAAATCCTTTTGTGGGCGATGTCGATGCCTCAACCGTTGCCCAAAGCTACTTTTCTATAGATTGTTGGTCTCTCTCTCTCTCTCTCTCTCTATATATATATATATGCTTCCCAGAATTTTTCATCCAATATGATGATGATTTTGATTGCCACTTATTAAAGTGGGAATCATGCTTAGCTCTTTGGTGAGTGGTCCAGATATATTGATGTCAGTTTTGGACAAGTACGTATTGATTTTTGAGTGCTGGATAATTTGTTTTTGAATTGAGAAAAATATTTTCTTCCATGAGTTGAGATTCTAAAGAGAATGAGATGCCGGAAGCACCAGTCGAGAAAAAAAATAATAATAAAAAAATAACGCAACAAATGCAGTAGGGATCCAAATCTCCAAAGTCCTCACCTTCTATGACTGCGACGTCATCAGTGACCCTCCTTTCCCTTCGTGGCCACTGCTATCCTTCCTCATTGGAGTCTTTGCCTCGTGACGATTATTAGGCTACAAATTGTCTACATCATCATAGTTTCAACACCGAGGTTGCATAAAGTCATTCCACGACCCAGTCCATACATTGCTTGAGCTCGCCACTGTAGTCCAAAGACGCCATCGTTATGGCTATGTCTATGAACGTCAATACGTCAACCCAAATTTGGGAATGGGAATGGAGACGACGTGCTTAAGGGAGACGACGTGCAAAATGCCAAAATCCTCTTTGTTGCTTTTTTTTAATAATATAAAACAAGCCATGTCAGCAGGCGTGCACTAAATTGTCTATGCATAGAAAAACTGATATACTAAAGATAGGAAGACCCCTTTCCTACTATGAACTGATCAAATATATGGTATAAAATAATTGGTCATGTACGGAAATGTTGAAGGCTAATGGTCCGAGTGGTGTATTATAAGAAAATTTATATTCATCATCACGGCACACCACACATCATATTTTTTTCTTTTTTTCTTTTACCAAATATTTGGTATATGGATAATGAATAGAAAAATTCAATTAGTTAAAGTAGAATAAACTAAAAAAAAATTAATTTTGTAAAAAAATATGTAGTGTATAAGGATGATGAGTAACAAAACTCGTATTACAAACACGTATAATTTAAAGCAAGAAATGGAACAGGTAGCATTCTTTAGGTGTGTAAAACTAGATCAGAAAATGGGGTGGTTATCCACCCAAATAAGTACAAAAAAAAATCTAGACGATAACTAAATGCAAGTGAGAGTTCGGCCTGGTCTAGTCCTAGGAAGTTTTGTGGACCGGACCGAACTCCCTATAGGCCAGGCCTGTATGATCCCATTCGGGACGATCCGGTCTATTCGGTCCACCTTAGACTCTCTTTCTCTCTCTTAATCCAATGGCATTTCTCTCTCTCTCTCTCTCTCTTCCTTTTTTTTCTATTATATATGTATTAATATATATATATTAGTAATACCCTAATACTATTAGTCTATTAGCATATAATAAATAAGTAATATAATAAATTAGTAATAGTTATTAACTTATTTATTATAACTAATAACTATATGTAATAATAGTAATACTATATGTAATATACTAGTATTACTATATCTCTTCAAATCCCACACATTTATTAATACTCTATGACACTATGTAATGCTAGATTAAATAATATTAATACTCTTATAACTAATATTCTATATAGTTATATTAAATACTGTATTACTAATACTCTAAGTAGTTATAGTGATTTAATACTAACATATTACATATTAAGTTAACTATACTAATACTATAATAAATTTATACATATATGATATATTATAATTTATACTATAACTCTTATAATATGTTAATATATTAATATATACTAGTACTATATATTACAGTTAATAATAATACATTAAAGAATATAATAATACATTGATACTAAATATATATAGTTATAGATTTATAATGATTTAGTTATTATGAATTTATGATTAGTATACCTATATAATAGTATTAGCATTAGACTATTAGTGATTTAGTATAGCTATATTATATTGATAATATTAGTTATGTTGAATCAATCAATTAGTATAACTATATTCTACATTATTAGTATTAATGTAAATATTAGTATTAGTTAGACCTATATAGCCTATATTATAATTGAGAGTCTTAGATTATATAATAGAATAATAGTATTAGTACAACTGTATAAGTATACTGTATAGCTATATATTAGTATTAATTATAATGATTAGTATAAATATATAATAGTATTAATAGTAGACTATTAGTATAGCTATATATTAGTATTAGTTATACTGTTATAATAATTTAGTATATTATAAATTTTATATTATAATTTATACTATAACTCTCATAATATGTTAAAATATTAATATATACTAGTACTATATATTATAGTTATACATTAAAGAATATAATAATACAGTCATACTAAATATATATAGTTATACTTATAGTGATTTAGTTATTAACTTATTATGATTAGTATATCTATATAAATTATAATAGTATTAGATTATTAATATAGCTATATATTAGTAATATTAGTTATGATAAATCAGTGATTTAATATAACTATATAAGCATTAATTATAGTGAGAATTATAACTGATAATATAGTAATAGTCTATTAGTATATAGTAATAGTTTATTAACTTATTTATTACAACTGATAATACACTATTAACTTATTTACTATAAGTTTATAACTATTAAATAATTTAATATATATACATATAGTATACTGTTATATATATATATTACTATAATACTATTAGTCTATTAGTATATAGTAATAGTTATTAACTTATTTACTATAACTATTAAATAATTTAATATATATACACATAGTACAATATGATATATATATTAATATATATATATTTGTATAAATATAATATTATTAGTCTAATAGTATTAGTACAACTGTATAAATATACTGTATATCTATATATTAGTATTACTTATATTGATTTAGTATAACTATATTAGTATAACTGTATAAATATAGCAATATTACAATAGTCTATATCAAACTATTAGACTATTAGTAATTTAGTATAAATATTAATACTAGTATATTTTTATACCATATTAGACTATTAGTATTAGTATAAATATTAATACTAGTATACAATTATAAATATTAGTATTAGTTAATAATTATATAATTAATTTATATATAAATAATTATATAAATGTATATATAATTATATTTTTATTATTATTTTATATTCAGTCAAGTCTGGGATGGAAAACTCCTGGATCAGGACTGGACCGAACTCATTCGGTCCATTAAAATTTGGACCGAACCAAACCATACCTAGTCCGGTCCGGTCAAAAAATGGCTAGTCCAATCAGTTTTTATCGGTCTGGACCGGCCGAATCTCTCCCCTAACTACGTGTAACCAAATATCTGGCTTTATTACTTTTTATTTTTAAAAAAGTCTTTTTAAAACTTTTAAAAATGTTTTTACAACACTTTTAAAAAAATTCGGATATAATTTGTAATACCCAATTTTTTTTTAAAAAAATAGCTATTTAAAAAAATATATATTTTGGACAATTCAAAAGACTTTTTTTTTATAGGCCTTTATGTTTTTTATTTTTTTATACAAAATAAATAATAATACATCAACACACAATACATGCATGTTATATATTACATTGTTGTTTACATCACAATGCAAAACCTCAATTTATAAAAAATATAATAAATAATAATACATCCTAACAATATCAAGATGTAACACTCCATGCTATCTGCCTCTAATATAAATTTATCCAAACTAATTGTTTCAGTTTACTTGGCAATTACTTAGTATGAGAATATTGTCAAAAGACTTCGGTCAAACCAACACTGAGCCATGTTCTAATGATATATGTTTTTAGAAATAAAATAAAATAAGATATTTTTAATCATATTAATATGACCACATTTCAAATATGATCTTTAAGGAAGCAAATGAAACTAAAAGTTACAGATTTACGATAACAAGTAATATTAGTGTTTGATTTAATTTACTCCAAAAAATACAATATTAATGCTTTGAGTAATGCTACATACAGTTATGGAATATGCAAACGCCGCGCAATCGCTTTGAAAAAGAGTGGGGTCCACGATTAAAAAATTATTATTTTTTATGTGGATCCCTTATTAATTCATTTTTTTTAAAGAGACTGCGCGGTATTTGCACAACCACAACTGTAAATATCATTTCTCTAATAAAAGTCTCTTACTTTCACGAAATATTTATGGGACATCGAAAATTTGCACTAAATTTATGTTGTGCTGTGAATTTTTAGCAAAACCTTTCTTTTAAGTCGTGGTTTTAGAAGTTGAGATAAAATTACCTTATTTGAATAGTAAAGTGAAATGAGATTATTTATTAATAGTAATGAAATAATTTTTGAATAATAATAAATAATTTGAGTTAATGCGTTTTATATAGTTTTGAGAGATGAAAGGTAAAAAGTTAAATAAAAATATTATAAAATTAAAATATTATTTTTGAATATTATTTTTATTTTAAAATTAAAAAAAAAATTGAATTTTGTGTGTGTGTGTTTTTTAAATAAAACCCGTTTACGGATAACTAGGTACGTAACCGGATCTGTAATAACGTCCATACCGGATTTAATTTCATCTTACCTACTCGAGTCCAATCTAGAAGGATAAACATCCGAATTCACTTGAATTTCCGGGGGACCGCGTTGCACACTCCTAAATTATTCTTGAATTGTGTTTCACTCCAGAATTAACGATGGGAACCATAAACCTTGGACTCAGTTAAGGTCCTTTTGAACGAGATGGGCCCTTTTTAAAGTACCAATCCATCACAATTTTAAGGATAAAACAAGGTTAAAAAAAATTACCAAAATTACCAAATGCATGTATGCAACTCAAGCTAGCCTATAATCTGTTGTGTAATGAGGCCTCCCAAGTGAGGAAACGGAGACAAGTGGGCCATTCTTCAGTTGGCTACAGGTGAAGAGTCCCTCTCTTTTTTGCTGAATAAGTAGGGGGCCAAAAACCATATAACCTAGAGCCTCCACCCACCGGATTCACCTTCAAAATATAGCAGCAGCAACAGAATTCTAGTGAAGTGGACGCGAAGAAAAGAAGCTCCCCCCGCCCCCCCTCCCCTCCATGATATAATATATCTGTCAACCCCCCTCTTCTTCGGCCAAATCATTATTACCCACTCATCAACTCTCTCTCTGTCTCTCTCTGTCTCTCTCTCTCTCTCTCTCTCTCTCTCTCTCTCTCTCTCTCTCTCTCTCTCTCACACACACAAATCGAAACAAAAAGAGCATCCTTGTTTCTGTCTTTCGTTCAACATCAATTCTACGCCTCTGTTCTCTGTCTCACTCGGTGAATGAATATGGATAAGGAAGACGGAGTTGTGGTTATGAAAAGGGTGGAGATTGACACGAGGGCACCCTTCAGGTCCGTCAAAGAGGCCGTGACATTGTTTGGCGAGAAAGTTCTAGCTGGGGAGCTCTATGCCAGCAAACTCAAAGAGGTGACCTTTCATTATTCACCATATCCGGTTTCCTAACTTAAATTGCTACAGTAATTTTGCTTGTAGATTGATATTTTTAGGCATACATTTGTTACCTTCAGAGTAAATATATATATTAGTTGCTTTCTATTTGATATCCGGTAGTATATTATCTGGAGCGACAACATCTCACTCTCAATTCATTCCTCCCTTCCAATGGATCTATTTGCCTGAATGGTATTAGAATTTTTAAATATATCTAAATATTTATTATTATTCAGATTTTTCAAACCGATAGCAATTTATCATGATAAAAGAACATCATGAAGCAATTATTTTCTTTTTTATGTTATATGTGAAGAAACTTATAGATCTAACTTATCTTATAAAACCGGTTTAACAAGAAAGTTTTGTTTATTGTTTATAAACATGTCCAAGACTTTGTTCACAGACGATATAAAATTTATTCCCCAACACATTTCCTCATGTGCATGCTAGTATTTTTCCAAATCCTCGTCACAGGATTAGTAGTGTAAGCCCCCAATATTTGTCATGTGGCAGGTTCTGATATCATAAAGAAATTTATGGGCCTAACTTATATCATAAAACTGATTCAACAAGATATGTTTGTTCATTACTTATAAACATGTCCAAGACCTTATCCACGTCCACAGACTATCCAATAACATAATCACTTGATCAGCATATCCAATCAGTAGACTACACTCTTTTATATTTCTTTCTGCCTAACCTCTACTTGCTAATTATTATGTATGGGGGGTGAGAATATTGCTACAGTTGTTGTTGGCGTTTACTTCATCATCATGTGACGGAATAAAGGTGGCCAGATAAATATAATACTATGTTTGCATTAAAACTGTACTTTCTAGCAACTTTATACTATTGTAATATAAGCTTTAATAGGGAATAAATCTCTTCCTTTGCAATGAATAGATACCAAGTCACCGAACACGCATTCTCCCTAGCTATATAACATATTATATATGTAATTAAGATTACAGATTAATTAAAGGGGGTCGCCATGCATCGAATACATAACCATATGACTTACATCCAGTTTATTCCATTAAAAAATAGCCTCAAGTACTACTTATATTTTACCTAAGGGCAATGCCAAGGCCATTGAGAGGTATCCCGACACCCACCGATAAGTATTTTAATTTTGTAAGATTTTTTTAAATATATTTTTTAATTACTTTAATCATTTTTTGAAAAATAAAAAATAAATTATAAACTCATTAAAAAAATTTCATTAATTATTAAGTAAAAAAAAATACAATCGGGACAATTCCTCGAGAGAATGTCTCGGTGATCTTAGTTTTTTTCCTTTTACCAAACTGTCTTAAACAAATAAGAAAATGAAGAACACTATATATCATCCAGTGGGCACAGTGGTCTTGATTCTTGAATCCTGAAATAGTCCCACACATTGCATGCCCTCCATGTTTGATTGAGTGAATAGTTTCATATAAGAAATTACATTTTTTGTTTCACGCTAAGTTGATTTGTTATATAGATGCACAGTGGAGGTAGCGAAAATGGGCATGGCCCTTCGAGGGTTGGAAATGTTGCATCTGAACTAGAGGAGACAAGACAAAGCCTCCAAAAAGCAAAAGAAGAAAGCATGATTATGGCAAATAGCCTCTCTTATATGAAGGAAGAGCTTGAACGCACAAAGCATGAGCTCCAACAACTTAAGGAACGTGAATCCGAAAAACTGATGGAAGCAGAGTTTGTAGACGTCAAGTTTGTCGAGGACTCGACGAGATTTGAGGTCAAAAAACAAAATTCAGAAGACGAAGAAGAGGAAGGAATAATGGAGTTTCAAAAGAAAAGATATGTGACTTTTGCAAATCCTCCCTCGTCAGCACAAGTTTTAATCCCACAAGGTGTAGAAAAACTTGAGAGACACCCTTCTATCAAGAAGAAGAAAAAGCCATTGATCCCTCTACTGGGAGGGATTTTTTCCAAGAAAAAAGGCAGTTCAGGAAGCACATTGTCCCGAGTTCCTTAGGTGCATTTCAAAACGTTCATCATATAGTTTTTTGTGTTCCAACAAGAATAATAATAATAATAAGTGCTTTTTTATTGTCGAGTTTTATATCAATTTCTTCCTGCAATTCCAGCCAGTCAAGTTGGTCCAGAATGAGAGGAATTAGTTGCAAGTGGAGTATGAATGGTAGATGTTCAATGAGAGAACTATGCAATAAAATGCTGTCGGACGTACAAACCAATACTTTCTTCTTGTAGCCATTGCTTTAATTCTCTTTTAGAAAAAATATTCACAACCGTGAGTTGTGTAATTATTACATAATCACTTTAAAAAAATAAATAAAATATAAGATTTATATGAAAAAAAAATTTATTTTTTAATAATAGACTCCACTCTTTTTTAAAGTAATTATGCGACATTTATGTATTTCATAATTGCACGTAGAATTACTCATTTTCTTTTCCTACTCTTTTTTATTTTTGTTCAAATTATGTACTTTTAACTCAAGATTGTGTGAGCAATTACTTGATCCAAATTTCAGTCTCTCTAAGCCACTTGATGGGTTAAGCCTGGTTGATTTTTTTTTTTTAGGTAAAATTATTTTTTTAATAATAAACTTTATTAATTAATAGTATCGAGTAGTACGCGCCATTGTATACAATTATTTATGTATGATATGTTTTAGGATTTTGAAATTGCTATACATTATACTTATTTCTATCTTATAATTATAATGATGTGGCATTAATCATTTATTATTTAAATAATAAGAATTGATGTAATTATTGATAAATAACATCACATCTATAATGAAAATAGAATAAAAGTGAAATGTACAGCATAACCAGATAAAATAAAGTGGACTTTTCAAATAGGAAAAATTAAGTTACAAGTAAAATCGTGCACTAATATGTACACTAATCTAATGTGATTGGTCAAAAAGTAAATTTTATTAAAAATAGTACTAATTTAAATTTTAAATATGAAGTAATCAGTATTAATATATAGATTAGTATACGACTTTACTCATACGTAATAAAACTCTTTCAAATAATTCCAGATTATTGCGAGGGCCGTCGCAATGCATCTTTTCGTTTAGTATAACCTTTTGAGAAGGGAAAATTTACGAGCTCCCTCTCTTCTACGTCTTCCAAAAAATTGAAGCCTTTTTGGGGTGTTTTTGGGGTGGTGGCCCAGCCCAATAACTTCAAATGGTCCCAAATGTACCATCAATACCGGTCAAAGAGTCGCAAAGACCTTTCATTAGTGACCGCGTAAATAGGCCGGAGATAAGAGTAGCCCACCTAAAGGCCCAGTGAAAGTCATAAACCTAACAATTTCTGCAAAATTTGGCAAGAAATATACGAGGCAACCAACAAATAAAAATTTTCATTTATTTTTGTAGTGGTCTTTTTATTTTTATTTTTTTGTCACCAAAATTGTTGCTGGAGACATTGTCCTCTTGATCATGGCCTGTTTAGGTTTGTCTGGATCAAAACAAAGTAGTTACGTACTGGGGATCTAATACCCTTGGACCCTCTCCCATATAATCGATTCACGAGCTCAAGCCCACATGAGCAAGCACTAAGTGAAGGAAAAGCCGAAGATGAAAGAACATGCACGTACGAGATACTAAAACATCGATCAGTTTGCAAAGTGACATGATAGCAAACATGAGCGGTATATATGTATCAATTATATATAGGTCAAGATCCGAGAAAAGAAGATTATATAGGTAAGGAATAAAACAGGACAGTACTGAACTCAATCCCTCATGTTTTCATGCTTCTTCCGTATATATGAATCTGCTTAGAACCCAGAGCCAGCACGAAAAGAGACCAAGAAAAGCAAAACTAGAACATTGGTAAACATGATATATATCATTTAAGTATGTCAAACCCGAACATCGGATTTACGATTGTCCAAAATCCCGTCCTGCGACGATTTGTTGAAGAACTCAATACAGTCGGCGATGGCCTCGTTGTAATGGGAGTGAGACGAGTAATAGGAGCTGCATGAAGTCTTCGGCGGCTCAGATATGTATGTGTCGCAGTTCTTTTGCCTCGCTGCCATTCCTGATGCAGTTGAAGACCCGCGAGAAGGGAGTGAGAATAAAAGTCGCATGAGAATCTTTCGAAAACGATTAAAGAGTTTCATCTCTGAAAAGTTGAACTTGGGAGAGATGGTCCTGGCCTGATCAGGAAGAACTTCACGACCACTTAGTAATTGAATGACAAAGCTCTCTCTTTGAGGTCTGTGCATTGTATTCTCCGCTGGACGCCTCCGGGAAGTGTAATGCTATGATGGGTGTCGTTTGGTTGTTAGGATATAAAAGCGGTGAGATTTTCCAAGCATGAGTTTTTTTTTATTTTTGAAATCATCTGTACAAGTCTTAAATAAATAAATCTCATACAAACTCTTGTAAAAAAAAGTAAACTCTACTTAAAAAGCATTAAAAAAAATTCTTTATTGATAGAATCCATTTTGTTACAAATGATTTGTATAAAATTTGTCTATTTAAAAATTGTACATAACAGTACTCTTTTTTTTTAGACATCATAAATAAGATAAAATCACATCAAAATAATTAACTTATATTATTTAAGAGTTCTTTTTTTTATAATTATCATAAATTTATTATATATCCATCATAAGGTAAGTCTTTAATTCGCTAAGAAAACAAAGATCATGTAGATCTCAATTTATATTGCATAACAGTTAAAATAATGTCAAATTCTTGATCTACTTGATTTATTTTACGTGTTGGAATTATTTATTAAAAAAAATTATTCCATGGAAGTGTTAAAATAAAAATAAATTAAATTGTGCTTCTCTGTCGAATTCAAATTGAGTATTTTATATATTAACCTTCTTATTAAGGAAACATTTGGAGTTACACATTGTCGGATTCGGCCAAGTCCATCTGCACAAATAATCTTACATGGGCTTCCTTGTCCTGACGTGAAAGGTTTGTTTATTGGATTAGTTCAACTGAAGAAACGTATCTTCAAAGTATTAAGAACGTTTGGGCCTTTGTTAAATTTCTGAATCCAATTAACGTAAAAGGCTGATAATATCATCTATCAATTAGTTACGAGATTAAAGGTTGAAATTGTAATCCTTGAAATACTAGCCCAATTTAACCCAAAGAATGTGAATCGGCCTTGAAAACCAGAGCCCAGGTGGTCCGTACGCTATAAACTATATAAAGTCTGTAAGACTCTAATTAAGCTGGCCATCGAGACTGGGAGGATTCCTACAAGTGTAAAATATAATTTTTTATATTTTTCAAATATTTTTAAAATTCATTTAAATATTTAAAAAAATTCACAAAATCATTTAAAAATATTTTTATAACAATTAAATAATAAAATATGAATTGATAACTCTTCTCGTGCGGCATCTTCGGTAGATGCAACATTTTCTTTTATAAGTACGTATGGTGAACAGTAAAAAACCATGTGAAAAGCCCCTAGTGTTTTTGTCGTTTGCAATAAAATTTGAGAGGGACAAAGCCTAAGAACAAATGGTAAGGAACAAAGCATCTAAAGTGCTTCGGTAATAAATAAAAGTAGGGAATGATGAGATGTTGAAGGATTAAGAGAATATTGTAATTGTCAAGCGAATGGAGGGTTTGAGATAATAATGATTTATCAGCACTATAATTGTGTCTCGTACCTTCTTCCTTCAACTAATTATAAAGATGTTGGTCGATATTGAAGGCACTCATTGTCCGGCGAATAACAATATACTTACAATTCTTTTTATAATTATATTTTAAAATTAGTATATTTTTATATATTATTTTATAAAAATACGTGTTATTTAAAATATGATTATAAAAATATTTTTTCATAAGCTAAATAATTAAACAGATATTTATTTTGGCGGAGCCCTTTATTACCATTTGCACTTGAGCTAAGCCGAAAGTTAAAAGGGCATCAATCAAGCTTCGTACGTGGATTTATAAAAAGTTTTTGAAGTCAATTTTATAGCTTGTCGAGCTATGATGTGAATTATTTTTCACCTTCCTTTATTTATTTATTTTTTTTCAGGCACTCCTTTTGTTGAATGTAATGATGTGCATTTTGACTGACTTGCTATATGGTGCCCCGTTGCGGTACTTAATGAGACTCGGCTTTACTTGTAATAGAGCTTTGAGTTGAGAGGCTGATCTCTAATGGGCAGTACAGCGTGGTGATTGAGCCGGTTTTAACGGTAAAATATTTCACGTTATCTCATTTTATTTTATTATTATAATTTTTTAATTTTTTATATAAAATATAATAAATAATTTAATCTTTTTAATTTTTAAAATAATAATATTATTAAAACATAATATTTTATAAATATTTTATTTAACTTTTAATTTTTATTTTAATTCATTTTATCTTATCTCACTATTCAAATCACGTAATATGTTGGGTAAAAAAAACATTTTAAAAAGCTGTTCACAGACATTTTAAAAAGTGAGCGAATTTTTTTTTAAATTGTCATATGTTGGGTACGTCAAAATATTTTTTTAAAAAAATTATATTAAAGTTTTGTCCTTGTTTATCATAATAGAAAATAAAATAAATTTCACAGAATTAATAAATAAAAAAAACCCTAACAAAAAATTTATTCTCTGACTTGTGGATGAGTTTACCAATTTTTCAAATCCCAATAAAAATATCTTAAAATAAATCAATCCAAATAAATTTGTAATGGGTCTCGACTCTCAACATTTTACAAGAATTATACTGAAAACACATCTCTAAAATTTTTCAAAAAAATTATCACCATAAAGCATACCTTGAGATCTTGTTAGTGACAGATTGGGCCAATGAACCCACGGCCCCCAACCAACTGTACCTCAGCCTTGAATTGCCTAAGAGACTAAAAGGCCCAAAGGTTGGATATCAGCCCATTGGTTGCCTAAAGTGACAAGTTTCTAAATTTAAAAAATAAAAATAATAGTAAGGAAACATACAGTCCCTCCGACCGGATGCGGTGCAATTGTTGGATTTATTCATTTCAATAGAAGGGTGACACGTGTCTAGTGGCATAGTGTAGTGAACTTACCATAAGAGTGGAATATGAAAGATAACTGTTACAGACACAATGAGATTATATAAAATAAACCAATAAGCTAATGTAATTTCATTAAATCTATTAAATTTACTTTATAATAAAAGTAATTTTACAATCTAACGTACTACATGAAGCCACATTAGTTTATGGGTTTATTTTTGTATAGTTCTTTTATAGCTATAGTATTTTCCAACATGAAAACTTCTCATAGTGAGTCTCAATTTGGTCTTCTCTTTCTCCACTCTCTATCGACGGCAGCATATCCTTGCTCCTCTCTCAATTTGGTTATTAGAGTATACTGAGATTAATTTAGTTTAGTTTAATTTTAAGTTTAGTTTAATATTCAAATACATAACTCTAAATTATTAAATTCATCTAAATTCAAAACTTTATTACAAGTGGGATCTACAATATTTTTCAACTCAACACTTATTTGCACATAAGACTCACAATATTTTTTCAATTAATTTCTATAAATAAATCCAAACTCATATTAACATCTAAACTCATTTTAGATGAACCATACAAAAATTACATCACTATCTCAACTCATTACAATTAATAAAGTATTTAACTTATCTCATATCAGTTCAACGTCCAAATGCAACCTTAAAAATTCTATTTCATGGTACGTGTGGAATCAATCTCTCTGTTTAGAAACAATTATATTCCAAACATTGCTAGATATTTCTTTTCCTTTTCAACTACATCGTGGGCAATCGACGGGTGAGAGGAAATCAATGGTGAGGGCAAGGAGGGAGGAACGGACTCACACGGCAAGAGGGCTTGAGAGAGTGAACTCGAGGAGAGAGAGGGAGGAACGGTTTCAATTCTTTCGAAGGATGGCAAAAGAGCAGATTGTAAAGTGTAAGGCAATCCACGGCAAATATCATGGACTAATGAGGTGTCACCTTTTCATTGGGGGGTGTAAAACGCCCAAAAGCCCTTCATCGGTTTGAAGATAAACTCGAACAAATTCTCCATCATGCGTAAAACGGGCAATACTTTTTTTTTCCCCGCTTTTTATCCTAAAAGAAAAGGAAAACTAGCCATAGATGGAATAAGCTCGTGCTTTCTACTGAAAGAAAGCGTGCGAAAATCTTGAGCACAGCTAATGAGAATATGCCCTTTGGTTAACAAAAACAAAGAAAGAAAACATGGCTTTAAGCCTTTAACTCATTCTGTAGGAGAGAGAAAAATCGACGCATAATAATACACGATAGCAGCTTACCTCTGCATCAAGCCAAGAATAACCCCTATCAATCTTTACTTTCCCCTCTATTTTTATTCTCCTTTGGAACATGACCGTCACCAACGACCATGCTAGCCTATCTGAGTTGGATGGTTAGTATTTTGTTTTTAGATTTTTTTATTTTTATGAGAAATATAGTGTTCCTAGAGGTCTGCAGTTTTGGGTATTCCCATTATGATCTGATGATCACAGTAAGATCGATCTAGTTTTAGATTCTCTGTGAATATATTGATGCTTGTATATTATTAAAAGACTCAGGAATTGTTCTACAGCCTACATACAATCACTTTTATATTTTTATTATGTACTCTATTAATGTAATTAATCAAAATAATTATTTTATATTAAAAAAAACGACGCGACTAATCATATTAATAAAGTGTTCAAAAAGTACGTAAAAGTGACTGGATATAAAATTTTTGTAAAATGAAATTCGTGTAACATTATAAAGACAATTACACTATTTCACGAGATTCATGAGTTTAGGGTTTAGCACATATCTAAAATAGCCATTATATAGACTTGTCTGTACAATATTTGGTAAATATATATCTTTTATTAATGAAATATTTTATTATCGAATGGATGAAATAGTGATTTTTTCTCTCATAAAGTCGTCCCTATTATTTTCCCAGCAATGATAAAGAGTTTAAGTTGTTCTGTAATTTTAAAAGTTTAAAGTGAGCTCGAAATAAAACTCAAATCTTTAGAAAAAAAATCGAGGAATGTTAAACGGGGCAATTCAAAAAGCTTTTTCCGAGTTTCCAGTTGTGTCTAGCTATATAGGAATCTAGGATTATGTGTAAGATTTTCAGTAATCTTAATGGAGATTACATTGATAAAGGCACCAGGAAGTCTCCTACTTGCAATCAATCGTATTTTGGGTGTGAATATAATAATAAATTTTCCCAGATCCAAACAATGAGAAGAGAAACCGTGAGTGCAAGTATATATGCTCAAGCATGTGCTCCCAACTATCACGGTAATAACTTCACTGTACTTGTTAGTATATAAAATAAAGAATAAAATATCTCTTCTTATTAGTTTAAACTTTTGAGATAAGCGATAATTTTACATTGTACCAGATCGAGTAGAGGTCCGAAGTTTTTCTAACTCTATACTTTATCTCATTTAATTAAATATTTTATGTGTTGAACTATTCATTGAGGAAAAATTTAGCCTATATGTGAAGGTAAGGGTTACTATTAAGATATAAAATAAAGAATAAAATCTATATCTTCTTATCAGTCTAAATTTTTATGACAAGTTATGATTTCACAGTTCTCTATAAGTAAGACCTTGCTCAACGTGTACATACAGTGCCTTGTATTTGCAAGTGATGTTTGGTCCAAGACTCCAAGTCAAGCAACCTCATCCTCCTATCCCTCTTCTTCTGCTTTACAATTTTCCTCACTTTCATCGGCCTAGCTAAGGTTATTTCACGTGCCCCTCCATAGTTTAAACTTATTTGACAGCGCGGATGGACTTACGAAGAGCCAAAATCTTCATTTTAGCCCGCTTCCTTTGGTGTGTGAATGTACATATGTATAATATATCATATATACGAGATTTTGACCAAACACCCTCATGTTATAGTTTGCTTTGATCTAGGTTATAGGTACGTATTCGATTGTTTTTTTTAACAGCAAGTGTTTGTTAAAAATAGGAACTTACCATGTGGCAGTCTCTGATTGATTCACATGAATATTTTTGTTAACGTTGATTGACAAAAAAAAATTAGATAGAGAATCCTATTTCTAATAAATGCATACGACAAAATGTAATTGTTAAAAGAATATTAAACGTATACTTTGCTCAAAATAGGTAAAATAGGTCATACCATAGAGAGTCTCCAATCAAAATTCTTAAAAAATAAGAACGAGACTACATATATAAACATGAAGCGAAGAGAATGTCAACAAGTTTGTTAACCATTTGATAGAATTTGAAAATATAAAAATAAAATTAAGAGAAATGATTTGTATAAATCTTGAATAGACAAATCACACGTAAGCATTTGTTAAAAAGTAGACATCACCTTTAAAAAGTATAAAAATAAACTATTCTTTATTCACGAGATCTACTTTTTTTTTTTTAAAGAGTTATATGACTTGTCTATTTATGACTTATACTTAGCATTAATCTAAAATCAAATATTAAACTAGATGCATTGTAATTACAATCCTATGTAACTTTGTTATTAAAGTATTTTATACAATTTGGAGAAATGTATATATAATTTGTGAACCTTATAGTATTAATTATAAGAATAGTTTTATCCAACATTCTTTTAATTATTATTTTATGATGCAACATTAAATACAAAAATCATATTATTATTATTATTATTATTATTATTTATTTATTTATCAATCATCAATGAATAATATTTTTTATTAAATAAGTTAATCTTAACATTAAATTTAGTATGAATCACATATTTAGTCTATGTTAATACGAATTGTAAAAAACATTTGACTGAGAAAAATACCGAGAATTATGATTTAAAACAAATAAACAGCTTGGAAAAAAGTAAAGTTAATCAAGATTGGATAGCTCTGTAGATCACTACAAAACAAGGCAGGATGGCCTTGGCATTAAAAACGGTAAGCTCCTCCAGATTGGAGTAGATCCCTGAGCAACCGGCAACAGAATCGTATGATCCAACCGATACGTTGTCCTCCTCCGCCGGGGCTGCATCATCCGCCATGCGCCTCACTCTACCAGCAATCACGCGACACACCAGGATGGCCCTGCGGCCGTCCGTACAATGCATGGAGTCGTGCGCCCTACCACTGCTGGCAGTGGTCAACACTCCCTTGCACTCACCGCCCTTGCCTTGGAACCCGTGCCTAATGACGGTGCAGACTCCACAGGCTGGTATGGAGCTGCACAAGTTGGAGGAGCCCCGTGCTCCGAGCGCGCATGATAAGGTGGTGCCGTGGAACCGCAACAGTTCATTCCCGTCGGCTGCACATCTCGGATTTTTCTTGGTGCTGCTGAGCGCGCGGGTCTTCACCGCATCTCGGCAGTCCTCGAACCGTTGAATAGTGCTCTGGGTATTTTGGACCTTCAGTATCCGTTCAATCTTGCAGATCGGATTGTCCTTTTTGAGCCAGCTTGATTTGAAGATAATCTCCACGATATTTCGACCTGAATCTTCAGGTCCCAGCTCCGATACTGTACCGAAATTAGAGGCTCAGGCTCCAGGAAAAAATAAATCTCGCTTTAAAAATGAAATATTGAAGTTATGGCGTCAGTGTCCAGTGTCCACCAATGAAGGTGGGCCAGCTCACTAAAACAGGCTATTCAATATCCTTGTAAGGCAACAGCTGGTGGGGTGTACAAAATGGCCCCTGCAACCTTAATTTGGCATAAAGTGCTCTAGAGAAGGAGAAGCAGATGATTTTCGTCATGCAAGATTCACGGAAATTGTTTCTTGAATTTTTTTTACTCCGCCTTGGCAAAAGTCACTGTGGGAAAGAATATGTAATCCAAAAATTACGACGATATCTACAAAATCGTGCACTTAAGTTCGTGTTAATTTCTTCTATAATTCAAGCAGCTTGGCTTTTGGAGTTTCGAATTTCAAAGCAGAGGCTTTTTAGATTTTACCCATGAGTAGTAAACAGAAAAGAGGAAAACATACCTTTTTCTTTTTGATTAATAAAGAAACTTTATTGACAGAAAGAGTGAAATTAATATAAAAAGAAAATCATATGTATATATGCACATGCAATGGTAAGGGTGAAATTTTTCTAATTAAAATTAAATGATATGGAAAAGAAATTAAAAAATATTATTACCAGCATGGCGAACTGCTTGGTGAAGCTCCAAGCTTTCAACCTTCGGAAAGACCTCCCCGCATTGAGAGCAAGCACAGATAGTGGTCCTTGGCGTTGGGTACCTGATTTATTAACGATATAATTTAATTCTCTGCCATATTTTTCGTGATCATTAATGCAAAGTTAAAGGAATTTTTGAAATTATATTGTTAGAAAAAATAACAACAACAACAATGCGCACCGACTAGGGTCAACGATCATGTGACACTCGTAACAACCAGAAAGCTTTCGGAATTGCATGCCTCTTGAAGAAGACGAGTACGCTGATCCACAGGTGGATCTAGCTGAACCTGATAAAGACCGAGTTGACGACCCCGTGACAGCTTTCCGACGACTGAGCAGCCCGGTTTCCTGACCGACTGTGCTACTCTCGGGCGAGTTATCAGCTCTGTGAACAACCCTAGTGTTCCCATGAACCACGTCCCGGAAGCTACATATGGAGCTGCAAGAAGACCCTAGCTTCGAGTATCCAGCAGCGACGGTGGCGTTCTTTGATGGGTCGTGCACCTGTGTCCCTTCGATTTGTTTGCAGGTGAGGAGGTTCTTAATTTGGTCCCATGAAGATGGTTGTTTCCGCTGCTTCTGCCTGCGTTTGGATTTTTGGTTTTTGGACTCTGAGGTGATCTCTGGTAGGAAAGTTAAGAGAGCCATAAAGAGCAAACCAAGAAAATGGTAGAGAAGTAAAGCAAAGCGAGCTCTCTCGTTCATATGAGAGAGAGAGAGAGATGCTTTCGATTTTCGAAAGATGAGCGTGGTGCCGTAAGGGGGGAGGATCCGAGAGTAATAAGGAGGCAAATTAAGCGGGTGGGAATAGTCGGTCTGCCTTATTTATTGTTCCACGTACTCCTTTCTACTTTTAATACAATTAATACTATTCACTACATGATCATCTTATTTACATTTTACTATATATAATATTATATATTTATTATTATTTTATAATAAAAAATATATAATAAATAATTATTTAATAATAATAAATATGTCACATATTATTTAATCTTATTTAATAAAATATAAGTGAAATAATAATATGATGAAAAAAATTTTACTTTTGATATTCACTTCTTTATTTCTCTTTACACAGAAAATATTTTCATCTTTTCCGCTAATAAATTAATTGCAGCTTACTAGTTGACTGGTTCGATTTTGAGGAAGTTCATCGTGTGGTTCGGGTCATCAGCTTGTTGCTAATTGGACGGCCAAGGAGCACTCCTGCATGCATATGCTTACATATAATTATGCGTTGTCTTTTATTTTTATTTTTATTTTTATTATTTAAATGGGTTACAGCTTTGTGTCTCACCCGGGGGGCTCGTCAGTACATCAGTCTATGATGGCTGTTGACGTTAATAATTACGAGTAAACCTATTAAAGAACCAGCCAGTTTTCTGTGTTATTGCTGTAAACAACGTTAATAATGCATCACGACCAAAATAGAAAACATGCAATATTCAAAAAGTAAGCCTTGTTTAATTTTTTGAAAAAATGAGTGAGTTTATTATTAAAAAAAATTAATTTTTTATATAAGTTTAATATTTATTTATTTTATTTAAAAAAATATATAATATTTACATAATCTATAACTATAAATATTAATATTAAAATGAGTAAAAATAGCTAAACCACATATATTGAAAATTAACCTACTAATAACTAATTAAAATGAAGGGGGTTGGGGGTAACTTCGCCGAAGTCTCTAATTGGTCAGATACTATGAGGTCCGTTCCCCATCGTTTTATAAGTTGCTTTTAAAGAGGGTGGGCATGTGGGTGTTCTGTGTAGCGAAATCACGTGTGATGGGGTCCAGATTCCAAAACGAAGCAAAATGAGAAGTGAATGAGCCAACGAGACATCATATAAAACAAGCAGAAAGAATAAAGATCCTCTACCAAATTTCGTCTTCCAATGTCCCTTTTTATCCATTTTATTAGCTAGCTAGTAATTCGCATCCTTTTCTTCTTCTTTTTGTTTTGGCCATGCTCTAAATATTTCCTAATGTACGCCAAGCTATTTTGCACCATTCAAATATTTCAGTTATTTTTATTATTATAAATAACTCGTTACAAATATTTGTTTTATTGTAGTATAATTAAGTGAATATTCCAACCTATTTGACAACTGAAGAATAGGACATGAGTTGCTACGTATTAATTCACCTAAATTCCCAAAATAATACATACACTAAAGATTAAAGTTATATATATATGTATATATATATATATATATATAGCTGGATAATATGATTTGAGATAGCTTAGTAGCTGAGGTTGTCTCCCCCGGCTTGCGTGTCCACATGCCAAACTATATAAATTAGTAAGCTAACAACAAGGAAGAGTATCTTTCTTGGAGTAGTTAGACTTAGATGTCATATATATATATATATGGATTTGGCCAACCATTCTCTTAAAAAAAATAGTAGAGAAAACGGTGTCCCCTTGTCGATCGTCCTCGACTCGGGACCATAATTTATCACCCTATGTTTGATATGATTCTGATCCACCATTATGAAACTATCACTTAAGAATCAACTATAAATTATTCCCTCCAAAAGGAATTATGAAAGGGATATATAATTAATATTAATTAATGCAAGTACGATCAAAATTATAACATTATTTTTAAGCCAAACCAAATCCTTATATGTATTATTTCTCCCCAATAGCTTCAAATTAATTTATATGTAATAATTTCATTCAACTTAATTAATTATTTCCCTCATAATTTCTCATTTCCATTCATATATATATATATGAAATCAATTATATATGGGATGGATCTGGTTTTTTTGGTTCAACCACTATTCCAATGTCATTATCATATGGCTCTTTATATATATATCTACATATATATTTCAAGCAAATGAAATCAATTAATTATGTCATTTTGTTACACAGTAATTAGAAAAAAATAGAACAGAAAAGAAAAGAAAAACCCTATATCTATTAATCCTTATTATTCAAGCATGTGCATCGCCATTTAATTTGTTGTCTATTGGTCAGCGATTCCTGGCCAAATAAACCTGTTGTTGGATGTCAGTCTTTATCTTCTTGTGGAGCCATGTCCACGTTCCTCCTGTGTAGTTTCTCCTACTACCGTACTAACCCCAATCACTTATTTTATTTTATTTTATTTTTTGTACTATATCCCGTGCTCGAATATCAAGGAATTCCAAAAATATAAGGCCGAAACTATGCCACGAGATGTCTCAAACCCAGTCCGTCCTAATTTATAACCCCAATGATTTTAAATTTGGGCCATAAGTGAGGCCTGTGCCCAATTAATTTAACTCCACCTGGAAGCCTTACGAGCTTATGAACTACGACTACTCGTTTGTCTTGTTACGACAATGGTCAACTATAGCTACAATGTTTGACTCGCAACGGTAAAACCCCAAAAGGTTTTGAGGATTTGAATTATTTTAGATTATTGACTAGACTCTAGATTTAGAGCGAAAGAAACATAAATATATAAAGGGTCTCCACGATATTATTGAGAACATTTAATGTTATATGAAAAATTCTTTCAAAATAATTATAAATATTATATGGTCCATTTCACATGTATATCTCTCTCACGTTACATATTAAAATACGATTGAAAAGTCTAAAAAATTCAAATCGATCATGACTTTTAATACCCATCTGTTCATAAAAGTGAATGCTTTTGGTAGGTATATTCTTATTGAGTTATGTAACATCTAATCCCATATACAGAGAAGTTGCATTGCTTGTGTCTCTCTTATGACGTGGAAAACATGTCTTCGGAATGTCCAGTTTCCCAAGTATAAATACACTTAACGACTTGAAAATGTACAGACCAAACCCCATACATCGGAATGATCTGTTGATGTTCATTTTTCCTTTTTACAGACCAAATAGATTTAGCCAAAGTTTCCCATCTCATATTTCTTCATTTCTTTGCTCTTCTTTTTCAGTACCATACAAAATTCGTTGCCAATGGCTGCTAGGAGAAAATTTCGATTCAAAATGGGAGGAAAATAACTATTTTGAATAAAATTAATGTTATTTTTCATTTTAGATTTTATAATTTTATTTTTTCTAATATTACACTTGCTAATATGATACATTTTAAATGATTTTTCTAACTCGCTGCCCAGTACGAAAAAGAAAAGTCTGTTCTATTTTCCCAATGTCTTAAGTCCAAACGTGAAGCCCAAAATACACAAAAGGAGGCTAGAACCAATATAAAAACTTCACAGGATAATGGGCCGTGGTGAGGTGGGACATAAGACCCGAAATGTGACCGACCCGTCAGAGAGAATCTGAAAGGCAAGGGCCAAGGCGGGCCTTGGTACTGTGCATTCGAATCGAACTCACCGCATCCCCGTGTCAACCTTCCCGCTGTTTCCTCACCTTCCCTCCGCTTGTACGTTTCCTTTTCGAATTTGGTCTCTCTCTCAACTCGTCTAATACAAATCTCTCTCTCTCTCTCTCTCCAACACCGAAAAGAATCTCTCCCTCTCCGCCATGTCGAACTCTGGCGCCGATCCCGGCCGTCCAATTCAACCGTCTGAGTTTCAACTCCGGCTGCTCCATTCTCACTCCCTAACTCAGAATCACTACCCTTTTCAAAGACCTCAACGTTTTGACTTCGCTACTCCTCCCAACGGTTCCAACAACCGCTTCTCCATTCCCTGCGACTCTCACGCACACGCGCACTCCGTTGCATTTCCTAAAGTCCCGGTGAGCTTCCACTGACTTGATATGACTTTCTTTCATTGGTAAAAATTGTTAGTGTTTCTTTTTCATTTTTATATCAATTTCTTTTTCTGCATTCTGGTTTTCCAATTGCGCAGCTGGTTTTCAATTTTTTTGAGTCGATTACAGAATCGCTGGTCATCAGCTCACAGTTTAAATATTCAAATAAATAATCTTATTTTGTAATTACTCTTTTTTTCTTTGGCCGTTGGTCAAGTTCTCTGCAGCTAATTGTCTGTCATTAGGTAATGATGTTGTATCTCATTATTTGAGTTTTTTGCATCGTTAAGCATGTAACAAGCAGCGTTTAGAGCAGATTCTGCCTCATTAATCATTATTATGATGCCAAATTTTCTGTCATGGTATACGTGGTCGATCTTGAATTTGATGTTTCTTTATGTGTTTGTGCAATGCACCTTTGCACGTTGTTACATAAAACCTTATATTAAGCGTGATTCATTAAGTTATATTTTAGGCATATCTGCAATTATGGCCAGTAAAAGCAATATTTCTATTAAAAGGTTTGTTTCTTCTTTCTTCCACTGGGCACTCCAGAAACTGTCAAGATTGTTACACTCCATGTGACTAGCATAATGATGAATATGGTATGGTTGCTAGACCAGGAAGTCGAATTTTTTTGGCGCATAAAATAACTTTAGTTTCTGAGGAATTTGAAGGATAAGGAAGGAATGGATTATTCAAGTTTTAGGGACTATAAATTTGATGACCCGAAGAAATAAGTTCAATTAGGTACTCAAGAAGTTTGATCAAAATTTTTTTGTGGTTATATTTAGGAACTTTTTTATGTTAGTTATATGCCCTGAATCTTATCGGGGCATCTAATGTATCAAAATTTTTCCTTTCGGGGAAAAATTACTTCTGAAATTGACTTGGATAAACAAACAATATGTAAGATTCTCATCTAACACTTTTTATGAATGCATGCAATCGTGTGCTCAATGGATAGAGGAGGAAAAGGTATATTATAACTCTAGACAAACAGTGGTCGGAAAAAGCTAATTGGCTCTCATGCTCCTTGTACACCACATTTAAACTTGGTTTGTATGGTTGTAGGAGGCCGAGAGAGCTGGATGTTTGTCTAGAACTTCCCTTAAATGTCTGTACTTATGATGCTTAAAATTTTTGCTCATGGTGTTGTTTGGACAGTGAGTTAAAAATTGAATAAAATATTATTTTTTAATATTATTATTATTTTAAATTTAAAAAAAATTAAATTATTTATTATATTTTATGTAAGAATTTAGAAAAATTGTAATAATAAGATGAGATAAAATGAAATACTTTCATTATCTACACGGGGAATGTTGAGACTGTAGACTCTTTCCCCCATATCTACCATGTAGTTAGCTTGCGGAGCTTGCTGTCTTATCATTCTGTGAATTTTCGTTCAGACATCATCAATTCAAACAAGTTCAGTTAGATTGCAAAAAAAAAATTATGTTACGGAGTGGCCGGGAAGATCGTGGAAGAGGGTCTGACAGCCTTTATACATCTTGTTACTACATTTGCAATAGAATTTATAAGTCCATCGGGTGTTTGACCTGATTGATCCGTAGTTCAAGGCTCTCTTCCCAATCCGAGTTTGAGATGGAATAAGACCCGCTGGGAAGGGATTTGTTCTATGGAATTTTGACTCCCTTCTCGCCTTACCTTTCAATAAGGGGTTCTGGGTTCTTCTTTTTCCCCACGAGTGAAAGCTCTTTCCAGATGCAGTAGTCCAACAGGTGTTTGATGTGTTCTCTTTGTAGGCATAAAGCATTGAGGGAGACAAATGAATCAAATAACTGTGAGGCCTAGGCAAGTGGACAGGCAGCTATTCATGGACAGAGCAAAGTAGCTAATTACCTTTCACTTAGACCGGAGTCTTGCACTGCCATAAAGCATCATTTAACTCGAAGGTTTCAAAACATGCCAAAACTCAAAAAACTGAAACTGGTAACATCCTTTTATTTGACATTTTTTTATTGCAAATATTCATGTCGTGGGCCCTTTTAATGAGCAAATTGATTTCTATGTTAATGGTTTTGCTTACAGAGTCTTCTAATGGTCTGAATGTAGCTACTAGCTGTCGTTATGACAGTTCTTTAGGTATGTTTATTCTATTCAGTCATCTGTCTTCCTCTACGTCCCAAAACAACACACACACATGTTGTATACATTTCGTATGTACTGTTGAAGGATTGACTTTTCTCTTTGACGTGGAAACCGAGGCTATTGTACAGTTTACCATGTTTTTTGCAGGCTTATTGACCAAGAAATTTGTCAATTTGATCCAGGAGGCAAAGGATGGCACACTAGATCTGAAACATACTGCAGAAATATTGCAGGTATTAAAAGATACACTCTTCCAGATTTTTCCTAAGTGAAATTCAAATTGAACGATGTTGTGAGATGTAGATTTTTTTTCCTATGACGACATTTATATGTTGAAAATGAATTTAATATTTTACTACACGACAGTGTTTTCTGCCACGAATTTAAATTGCGGGCACTATAGTACTGACTACTTTTTATTCTTTGTTTCGGTATTTTTCACTTTATTGGTTTTGAAAGGTTAAAAAGCGGAGGATATATGACATTACAAATGTTCTTGAAGGAATAGGATTGATAGAGAAAACCTCAAAGAACCGTATACGTTGGAGGTAATGATAGTGAAGTTTTCATTTATCCCAAAAAATAAAAAATTGACTTCCTTCGGTTCATAATGGGTGAAAGTTTATGAATTGTAGGCCTTTTAGTGAAACACTCTTTCTAAAATGTCCTTATATGGGCCAAGAAAGGTGAATTCGATTTTATTTTTCTCCAATATGTGAATCAATTTTGGAAAAAAAAGTGGGTGGAATTTGGGTTAAATGGATAGATGGTTTCCTTTTTTTTTTTTTTTCCTTCAAAAATTTGATCTGCCATGGAGCGTTCGAGAAAGCACAACCCCTATCAGTGATAATGACCAGTAAGCAGATTACAGGGGATATGATGGATTGGCCCACGGGAGCTGGATGATCAAATCGCTGCACTAAAGGTGCACAGTAAATCGTAGTCATTTCTATATCTCTCATGTGCTGTGTATTAATCTCTAGTTTCTCCGTAAGCGGAATTGTATGTTTGGATAACTTTTTTCGTATGAGAGCTTTATTTCTTACGTGGTAATAAATTAGTATAGCTATGTTTGGTTGGTTAGTTACTCTAACTTATTACAAATCAATCATTGATGAGATTTACTAATTTTTCAACTTCTTATAAAAAAAGTTAAATACACCTAATCCTACTTCATATATTACACACACATTTCAACTTCTTTACATTCAAATATATTATAATGGTAACTACAAAACACTACTATTTATAGATCAACTTAGATCATATCAGCATCCAAATACAACCAAAATCTTGTTGAATTGTATAGCTATGTCATCATATATAACATAAGCAATAGGACAAGATCTTTGTAGATTAAGTTAAGTTTTGATGTTGATGTGATCTCAGATGATCTGTAAATACAAATGAAAAAGTAGTTAAGAGTAATAAAAAAATAAGAAATAATTTGTGAATAATATTGAACTATTTATGAATAGTTACGAAGTATTCTCAGTTTTAACGCATTCAATTCTGGAAGCAGATTTCTATGCCAAAAATAGCGAAAAATGTATTGTAACATTTTACTAGTTCACGAGTTTCCATGTTAGCAAATCAATTGCCAACAGATAGCTGATATTAAGTTTATCCTTTTGCCATGAATGCAAGATTAAAACAGAAACAAATGCCAATATGACAGATTTCTTATGAAGGATCATTTCTCTAGCTATTCTCGTAAGCATCATTTATTGCATCTGCATTAATTGTCTAGATGGATTAGTCAACATTTATTCAACTTCAACATTGGATTTGAAAGCTGGTTGTTGCTTTGTAAACTGAATATAGATTTAGGCCTTCGTGTTCTCTAACCTTTCGTTTTAACTTATTGCAGTAACTTGAACTCTCTCCGTGGTTTCATTACAGGCTGAAAATAAAAGCTTACAGATTAAAGAACGCAGTCTTGATAAATCTATAAGGTTGGTTCACTAGGAGTTGAGAGATGGTTATCTGCGATTGACCTCTAGTGTTTTGAACTTTCATCACGATCCTTCTTCAGGCAAAAACAAGAGCATTTGAGGGGCATGGAGGAAGATGAAAATTATCAAAAGTATACTCTGAATTCATATGTTCTTGGATATATTTGAGACATGTTTCGGTTCTTTCACCTGATACTTTGCCTCTTTGGACTCTTAGGTACCTCTTTTTGAAACAGGAAGATATTGTATCTCTTCCATGCCTCCAGGTCTCTCTTTCTCTCTCTCCTCTCTAGGGAAACTTCATGAAACTTGTATTATATCTGTGGATCTCTCAAACTCACTTTCTAGTTGTTGCTATCATCGTCTCAGAATCAAACACTTGTTGCAATAAAAGCTCCACAAGCTAGTTATATTGAAGTTCCGGATCCCGACGAGGTGGGTGGTGTAGATGGATGGGGTTTGAAAATTGATGCACTATATATATTAGTTTGTGATTGATTAGTTTCTTGATAAGCAGGATTTCGGTTTTCCCCAAAGGCAGTATAAAATGATTATTAGAAGCACCACTGGACCGATTGATTTGTACCTCTTGAGGTATTATCCCCCTAGCTCTCCCTCTTTCTCTCTTTCCCTCCATATAGGTGTATATTCTTTTTCTTGCAAATGAATGTAATATCTTTTTCCATATATTTTTTTAAAAAAAATCTTCTTCTCACAGCCATTTTGTTGATGATTGTAGTAAATACAACCGCCAAAATGAGGATATGAATGTCAGGCACGCTAAATCAATGGATTTATCAGCTAGGAATATTGGCCATTGCAGAGTAGAAGATGCAAGGCAATCTTTCAAACACCAGGGTGATCATATGAATTCTCCTGAAACTTTCAGCTTACTGGATTCAGATTTGCGTGGGATTCAGAAGATTACTCCTTCGGAGTGTGATGTACGTATGTTTGGAGGAATTTATTGTTTATTAGCCATATATAAATCTTAAAAGTGAATCTTTACGGATGTCTATTCTTCTTCTCTTGGATCATGCCGAAGGAAAACTAACCAACTCGTTTACAGATTGACCATGATTACTGGTTCCAATCGGATCCTGAAGTCAGCATGACCGACTTGTGGGGTGAGCAAAATTCTTTTTCTCTAGTCCATTTCCAACAAGTTTCAGTTCCTGGAATTCTAATATCTGATCATGCGACTAAACAATTTGAAGGCCAATCCTTTTGAGGAAACCTCTACATATATCACCTTTTACATTTTGTGAACTACAGCAAATGACTGGTCCCAAGTAGGCGACTTTCTTGAAGATGGTTCTCCTAAGAGTAACGCAGCATTTGCCCAGCCACCAGCAGGCAGCATGACATGCGGATGTTGTCCATAATGCACATGGGAAGCAGATAGTCGGTTGTTCCGTATGGCATGAAGGATGTCATTTATACCTGTTCACTTTTTGACGCATAGATTTTGTAGCTAGTTTTTCTTTTTTGCTCTGTTTTTTTTTTCCCTCCCAAATTAAATTAATTATAGCTAATCACAAGATTTAGGAAATGTCTGGAAAAGATGCCGGTTATCTGCCACACTACCGATGTATGTAGGGTCATTAGTGTAGGTTGATATAGGGTCCTGATCAAGTAGGATGGTGGCATGCCATTGTTTATTTTATGTTATGCAGTAAAGGTGCAAAAGAGCCTAGGATAATATCAGATACAGATCCTGAATTCTTCGTAAATGTTGAAGTTGTTCCAAGTAACTTTATACCAAGACACCATTTGTAAAGTTTGGGTGCGTGTAGCTTGGCTATTGTCCTCAGGTATTGCTGCAAATCGCGCATCCATTCTAAACGAACACGAACATGAACATATTACCCAAGCAACATCAGAGTGGATAGACTATTCTGGGCGACCCATAAATAAAGATGTCACTCTTGATTGAGGTTGTGGAAAGGCATTGTTAGACCTTTTTTTTTTTTTGTTAATCAATATTATCGACGAGTTCATCCCCACCGTAAAAAGTTAAAAGCCATTTCACCTTAAATTGAAGTGATAAAGGTCTGCGTTTGTGTTTCTTTTTAGCTCAACCACCTGGTTGGTGGTTTATCTACCAAATCTTACAAAATATAAAATGCGATCCTAGTAGTTCTGGAGTGGGATTGGATTGGATTGGAATATTTTAAGACTAGAATTTCAACTACATTACCCGTGTGTGATACCATATATTGAGAAAATGAAATCTGAAGCCAGCCAATTTATTTATTGAAAATGATTCCCTCGGGTCTAGTTTTTTGAACATGTAAATAGAACAGCAGTCTTGACGTTGGTCAGAGTGGAGTAATGTAATGATTCAAGGAAGATCTAAATCATATCAACTTATATTTTAGAAGACTTACTCCACATAAGGACCAAAAGAAGGTTTTAAGTAACATTTGAGCCAATACTTCAATTGTAACGTTGAGTAATCCTAGTGAAATATAGGTCAAAATTTGACTTCAGTTTTCTTGAATCTTCACAATTTTTCTTCTGGAAGAGTCTCACCGGTGGTTGGTTAACGAGTGCTGGCAATCAATTTAACTTCGTCTCAAGTTATATCTTGATCATTCTCCCTATTCATGGTTGTCTTCTCTGGTGTGGCTGAATGAGTGAATAATAGTATGCAAACTAGGAAATTGTGTCCAAGAAGAGTTCCCATATCGAGTTTAGAAGTATTCTTTTGAATACAGCAAGTCCACTGCGCAAGAATTTCTAAAAAATGAAACAATTATCATATGGGTGTTGTTGGCAGAGTATCCATGTGCCCCCTTATCCTTGGGTCACCATCACGCCAACATACAAGTAGCACTCAGCTATTCAAAGGCTTAAAGAAGCTTTCAGTAATGGGGACCAATTTTGACCTAACAGGGACTAAGGAGGCTTTCTGGGTTTCATTGTCTCAAGAACTAACTAATTCTTGTTGTCCAAACATTCTGGTTTAATCCCAAAACAGACATTCAGGATGCAATGTGGCTGTAGAACTTGAAAGAGTTCTCTATACCAAGTTAGCTTCTTGATCTTTTAGTTGACAGTATCTCTCTCGTGGGCCATTCGCCTTTGTTGCATTGATTGTGAAGGCTAGCGGAACTAAAATCGGCCCTCTGATGATAATGATTATCCTAACTCTTTGGGACCATTGATTATTGTCGTGGTTAAGAGTGTCACAATCTGTTATCTTTAATGGATAAGATCACGTGTCTCTCTAAGTTGGAGCATGCTCTGATACTATGTGATATCAATATTATTATATTGATGTTTGTGGGCAAAACTTTGCCCTCTAAATTCTAATAGGTTACATTACCCTTCACAACGTTGACCTCATTTCAATCCACCAAAGCCGCAAATGAAACCCTAGTCTCCTGATTCGTGCTTGGGCGGCTTGCCATCGTTTGTCCATATAATTCGATTGGTAAGGATTTCTTCTTGTTTTATTTCAAGTAAAATGGATAGTAATTAGTTACGGGAAATGCCACTCTCACCGAGAGTAGCTACCGAGATTTTTCACCGATTAGGTGTTTTTGTTTTTGTTTTTTTAAACTTAATGGTTAAAAAGTATTTTTTAATATCTTTGTAAAGTTTTTTAAATATTTAAGAGATTTTTAAAAAAATATTTTTTTTAAAAAAAAAAGCAAAAAACAAATTGACTGTTTGGGAAGAATTTTTTGTGGCATTAGCATCACCCTTTATTTATTTAGGACTTGTTTGGGAAAAAAAAATTCATCTAAAAATTATTATCTCATCTTACCTCATCACCAAACATCACTCAAATATAAATACTTTCAAATTAATTATTACAACTTTTAAACTTTCAAATAAAAAATAATTCAACTTTTTCAAATTACCCAACAAAAATAAATTTAAAAAATTATACTCTTAACAATATTTTAACTTTATAATATTTTTTATTTAATTTTTTTCTCTCTTTTTCTAAAATCCTATAAAATAACTATCTCACTATTATTCACAAACTATCTTATTATTATTCACAAAATTTATATCTCATCTCACTTTTCAAACTTGTCCTTGGACAAAGTTAAATTGTTTGGCTCAAACCCTTACCCTCTTTGCTCTGTAATAAAGAGATCCTTTGCCAACCAGTGATGTGAGTCTGTTACCAACACTAATACACCTTTAATAAAATCACAAAACTAATAATGATGGCTTTTGCTGGAAAAGATGAAGAAAAGCTCACCTAACTCTCCGTGAGAGAAATTGATATCATGTGACATAGGATATCAATTGGCAAAACACTCAAAGTCCAAGCCTACCTAATTCAGTTTTAAGATAATGACTGTGTAACTCTATTGGCGGGGTTCCAATTTTGAAGTCTTACTAAATACTAAGTTACTAACTACTACAACTGTTCTCTTTTTTAACTATACCCCTTGGTTACTATTGATTTCAAAAATTTTTCAGAAACTTTATAAGCTGTGAACATTTGCGTTAAGGTTTAAACCATCAATACTTACTTTTGAGGGGTGGAAACTTTAAGTTGATTGGTTTGTCTGTCTTTCTTTCTGTCTTTTTAATTTGACCCGTAGGTTGATTTGTCAAACCATGATGATAGTACTTATTAGAGCTCGTTTAAATATTAAGAATATTTCAGAATATCTATAAATAATAGTGAAAGAGTTTGTAAATAGTAATAAAAGAATTTGAAAATACCTAAAAACAGTTATATTTCTAAATATACCTTAGCGTCAACGTAGATTTGTATCCCTAATTCGGGAATTAAAAAATATCAATGAACTCCTTTGGATTTCTCCTCTAATAAAACATATATAAAATAATATTTGTTTCGATATATAAAAAGTAATGTTAGATATAATTTTAGAGTGCAAATTTTGCATACTCACTTTGAAAAAAAAAATCCACCTTAAAAAATAGATTTTCTCACTTAAATTTCAGATTTGCCTACTTTTTTTACAAAATAAATACGTAAGACTTGCAGAGTCTAATACGATACAAATCGTTTATCCAAATAAACACCTCACATCACAAATACTTAATCCGTTATCACGCCATAGACTTTTTAAATGACAGTTAAGATTTATAAAGCGACGTCTCTTACTCACTCTCCAGTTGCTTTATTCATTTAAATTATTTAATGATGTTTCAATATACGTTAATTTAATAAATATAATTATTCATTCACATAACAAAGACTTACGGTTAGTACCTATGCTTCAACCCACTTTTGACGACCAATTGCACATGCATCAGCCGGTAAGGCGACTCTTAGCCATTCAACTTACCTTTTTTTTTTTCATCATCCCTAATCATTCGAGACTTGCATTTGTCAACACGTCATAAAATTAAAAATAAATGAAACAACAAATGGAATCAAAGATAGAAAACAAAGATTTACATCAGCATCCACATCACAATTCAATACTTTACTATAGTCCACCTAGATGAAATGCTAGTTTTTTCACATAAAGAAAAAATAGGAAATAGCTAACTATCATTCTTCGATGATTTGCCAACAGAACGGGTTTTCCTCATACCGACGCGTGTAGATCGAATGGCTTCTTCCATCACTCTCTCTTTTGGGGCAGGATTCGTGTTGTCCTCAGTTGAAGAAGACGGCGCTGCTGCTGCTGCTTCTTCTTCTTCAATCTGCATTGGCTTTGGCTCAGCTTCAGTTGGTGCAGCTTGGATGGTTGCCTCGGACGGAACAGTTGCTTTTTGAGGATCCAAAGCTCCTGCTGCTGCTGCAGGAGGATTGGTAGCTTTGGACTCTAGTGAAGAACCAGCCTCTTCCTCCTCAGGGTGGTGACTAGAAGATGTACTAGAAGTGGGAGATGGAGGTTCTTCAGTTTGGGGTTGTGCTGGACTAGCTGGTTGACGGTTAGGTGGAGCAGCCCGTGGGTGAACCCTGGCACTTGGTTGCTGTGGCTATAATTTATAAGTAATAAACTGTTTCAAATGCGGGTAAAAACAAAAAAAGGAAATAGTAACATAATTTATGAAGCAGTTAGGAGGGGTGAGCCAAGTCAACTGAACTGGTTTAAAAAAATCCCAAATAGATTAGCTTATACTGGGTTTAAAAGAGATGCAAGCATTCAAATTGAATTTGACATTAAATTCAATTGCAGTGGATGATAAAACTTTGCAATATCTTTTTTAAATTAAAATCCAGCTCGTTCTCTGAAGGCAGAAAACAAGAAAACAGAAATCATGTCCGGTCAAATATTTTCAATAAATCATCACGGCTCGTGAAGGAAAACAAAAAAAATATCAACACAACAGATTAACACATCATTCCATTAAAATACTCACTAAAAAATGAAGGCCTACTTTACTCTAAGCATATCCAAAATGATACTTGTAATAAACTACCTGAGGTGGGCGACGCTGTGGTGTTGATTGTGCAGCAACATACTGTAAAACATCATACATTCTTGTCTGGCCATAGCTTGCGGCTCTTTGCCAATACAAAATTGCAATATCTCCAGCCCTAGTCCTCAGTTCCAACAAGTTCCGATCAATCTCAGTCTCATGCTTTGCAACATATGGTCTAAAGAATGAATCATAGACATACGTTGTTCCCTGACACAGTTACGAAATATCAAGTAAAAGAAAGAGAGGAAGTACAATGAAGGTAATCAAATATTCCGGTAATTATTACATTTCATTTCCCAAGCCTAAAAGAAATCTCATACCTGTGTTTTTGGGTACCACAAATATATAAAGAATGCCAACTTAGCTTCGCTGTACATTGGAACCCTTCAAGAAAGATGGAAAAACACAATTACAATATGGAAAAAGATTTGTCAAATCATGAAATTGTCTCCTTGAGGCTTTTTCTATTACAATCTCACCATGAGATAAAAGCGTCTCCAATTCTCTCACAAACCGTCAAAACAGCCACCAAAATCCTGCAATGCACAAAGAAAAATTTTGGTTTTTACCACGAGATACTAGTTGCACAACTATTTTTGGCATAAATGGCAATCCATAACATACCAATACTGGCACCAAAAGAGAAGTTGCTCGATCTCCGGCTTATTCTTTTCAACAGTTTTGTAGCACTCATAAGCTGGATAAGCATAGCCGAAAATCATTCTGCCAACACATTCCAAGTGATTGAATTTTGATTATCAATAAAAATAAATCTGGAAAGCAAATGAGAAAGTGGGGAGCAAGTAACATACACGAGTCCTCTGGTGATAAAGGATCCTATCATTTTGTATACCTAGCACATACAAAGGAACCAACTAGTAAAGCCAAATATGGCAGCTTAAAAACACATCTGATAGGAACCACAAAAATAAAGATGTTAATCTAAGAGGCAGTATGGAATAAAGCAAATTGTGCAATATTTATATCAATATAACGGCCATAAAATATGGTATGAATACGTTTCTTTCGAATTTTTACAGTAATGAAACACGGACATAACATTGATATATGAGTCAATTAAGGCCGATTAAGATCATTATACACAACGATACGGCTTCTTACTCATATTTGCAACTCTGTTTCAAATTAAAAGTCCTCTAAATGCTTATAACGAAATAATTTTCCTATTTTCTAAATTGTTACGGCAGCCTAACAAACATATTTAGATTCCATCAAATTGAAAGCTTAAAAGGGACAAATCACATAAAACCCCTTGAAAATCCCGTTTTCCTTACTCTTACTCCATTCTCTCAGCAGCAGAGCGAGTGTATCATACAGCCGCAAAATTGAATTCTCAATAAAAATAAAAATCACAAGCTAGAAGCTTGGGGTAAAATTTTTTTTCCAAAAATAGTCACCTGGAACAACTACCTAACAAGTTAACAGCAAAGAAAACTGTATCCATCATATCAAGCTCCAAGCAAATTCAAATTTAAAAAAAGAAAAGAAAGAAAGAAAAACTAAGCATAATCAAATTCAAACCAGAGAACGAAGGCGATTTACCCAAAAACCAATGAATAACCTTAAAACACAACGGAAATGCACAGTTCCAAGGAAAATTTTAAATACATTTAAAAACTCTCGGAAACTGTATACTCCATGATTATTTTGAAACTCTAAAATATTAAAAACAAATGAAATCTAAGATTTCATACAAGACAGAGATAAAGAATCAGAACGAGAAATCGATCACTACCTCTGGATTATTTTCTTTGAATACAAATGAAGAAATCCAAATTTCGAGAGAAAAAAGTGGAGTAAATCGAAATGCGGAAGCTAATCGGAAGCAGGCATCCGA
The DNA here is from genome assembly GCA_011037825.1 of Carya cathayensis. NCBI lineage: Eukaryota > Viridiplantae > Streptophyta > Magnoliopsida > Fagales > Juglandaceae > Carya > Carya cathayensis. The sequence continues at coordinate 21,380 of QGSO01000247.1, read as the reverse complement.
GGAATTCTAGGAGACTTCCGGCGTGTATGAAGAAATCAGCGCCACCGAAAAGACACGGCGAGCCGTTACGATGTCGGTGGCGAGAGAGTCAATTTTTCAGAAAGAAATGGAGAGCGAGAGCGTGCGAGATGGACTCAGAGTCAGAGAGATAGAGAGAGAGAGGCAGTGTTGGGTGCCGTTTAAATTAGTATTTCCTTTTTCATTTTCATTTCTTTATTTATTTATTTTTTTCCTTTTTACTTTGCTTCTCCCTCATGTGCTACAGATTTGTTCTCGTTGGGTTTAATTCCGAATTTACTACCACTTCCAATTTTTTACTGACAATTACAATTTCTCCACAAACACTTTTTGGTAGAAAGTAAATTACACGCCTACTTAGTAAAGTCATGGGTTATAAAATACTTAATTTATTAGAAGAAAACCTGATTAACGCATCAACGTATAGATTTTGTGCGTAGATGATCAAAATATTTCATTTTTAGTTTAATTAAAAATTATCATCTCAATAATAGCCAATGAATGTTATCCTATTAGTATTTTGGTAAAATTGGTATCTCATGTTAAGATTTATAAAAAGAATAATGTTAGATATAAATTTTAAATATACAAATTTCTTGTAAGTTTTTTGTTAAAATAATCATAACAAATAATTTTATTACATTGGTGGCGTGAGGCAAACTCATGATAAAGGGTAAAATTATTACTTTTTATGATTTTATGACCGGTAAAATAGTATATGAGGATAAAGGTTGGTCGCTTTCCATCTCCTGCCAATATATTAAAGAAGCCTTATTATTGTTTACAAATTTTCACCATATATAGTAATTTTATTTTTTTTATTTTTTTCGTACTAAATGTGTGGAAAATGACTGAAGAGTATAAAATTTCAATTAATTTAAAAAAATAAAAATAAATGTAATTTGTTGAAATAGTAGTAAAACTCTATTTGTTTATTTAAACTTCGTGCAGGTATATTATGTGAACTAGATTAATGGGCAAAGCAAAGAAGGTCACCGCCAGGTGACCGAATCTATTCTCTCTAGATTGAGCACAAGCGACAAGAAGGCGGCGATTAGCGAGTAAAGAATCCTATGGTCGTGGATAACGAGCAAGATAGATAACATCCAGCGCCAAAACGACATCGTTGCAAGAAGCCCAAGAAAAATTATTATAAATCTATAGTGGTGTAAGCAAAATTTACGGCAGTCGCCCTAAAACTGTCAGAATTATGTTAAGATTAAGGATTAAGATCACTGATAAGTTAATTTTTTTTTCAAAAAAATAATTAAAATCTAAAAATGGGAGAGAAACAAAATATATAAAGGGAGTCTGAAATATTTATTAAACACTTAAAATTATTGAAAATTTATTTAAACAAATATAAATTCTATAAAGCTCATTATATAAGATGTTTATTTTGCTCATTTTGTTTTAGATTTTACAAGTCTGAACAAAGACTACACGACAGTACGTACTATATATATGGGACTCTTAACAGATCATCATGGTCATTTTTGTAAGCTTGGCCCTCATGTCTAATCTTAATTATTTGCATTCTTTTCCATTCCTTTTTGGTGGTAGCCCCAGTAAGTACCAGTACTACTGTTCCGATCCCTTTGTTGGTTTCGGTGGCCAGCAAGCTGAAAGCTCTTCATCTTCTACTCGAGAGAGATGCTTGTCTCTTAGCTTTTCATTCACTCTCAATCTCAAGTTCACTTTTTCCTTCTTTTTTTTTTTTGGTTTTTTGTTTGGGTTTGGCACTGAGCTACTTTCACTTTTACACCTCACATGTGAAATGCATTGCATGACGTCTTTAAAGAATCTTTACATTTTTTTATCAGATTTGCTGCTTGCATTTTTCTTTATTATCTTCATCACCTTAAAGGCTAGAGATCTTTATTCTTTGTTTGCAGGTTAAAGCAAAGCTCAAACGGATTGGGTCATTGGGAAGTTGCTTTTAGCCCACTTAATTATAATCTGCATGTATGTTTTCAGTGTTATCCCCAGCTATATAACTAGGGATTATTTTAATAAACCAAACAATATCATTTAATTACCTCCCGACATTTTCTAATAGCTTTTCATGAGGATTAGTGTGAAGTATAAGGAAGCCAAAAGGAGAAATGGACAAAGAGAAACAAAAAAGTGAAAAAAGCAGCAGCTGGCTAGTGAGTGAGCACTAGCAGGGGAAACTCTATCCATAAGGCAGGAAAGGTCCCGTACGTAGCTAGAAAAAGAAGATCATGGAGTAATTGTAATTGCATGATGCACATCGAGTTGGGGGGTCGAGGGTTTAATTTCCAAAATTTCCATTCCTTGGATTCTACGTAATTATCAAGTAGTATATACTAATCAATAGTAGGCTTCGTTCCACTTCAACATGTTGAGATGAGAGACAAAGCGCGTGCATGCATGCGTGCTGTGCCATTATACGTACCCGGCCCCTTTTTACGTTTGGGGTTCAATATAATGTTCATTTCTCTCATAGTCCTTAAACATGTGCTCGTAATTATGGTAGGTTGGTGGCCTGTCGCTCTCATGTCTCTTCGCCCCCTCCACTCCTCTTTTACCTACTCAATCACAAGCTCTACTCCCTTTGCTCTGACGCTCCGATTGATTCCCCATGCCGGATATATCCTACAAGGTTGGAATGTTCTTATCTTTAACTCGACCCGCCCCCTTCAAGAAAAACCAAAGGAATCTAAATTTTTTCCATTCCAAGCAACTTCAAGTTCTCCGTACCTTTTCAGGGCAACTATTTGGTTATTAACGTACCTGTAACTGTTTGTATATTTCTCCTCAAAGAGCGTCGAACATTTATTTTTTTACATTACTTAGAACACCCCCATTCGGTTCCCCATCCCCTTCATTTTCCTATAATTTGTTGCATTTTTTAGGATTTTCCCTAAAAGCATCCCTCCATCCGGTTCCCTAAAATGCGGTTCTAATTTTTGGGATGTACAGGGAATCCCCATCTTTGGGGACCTACTGTACATCCCCAAATCCCATTTCCCCAACCTCTCCCGCGAACGACTTCCTCTAGACGGTTGGTTTTGGTGCGATTTTCATCCCCTCTCTGTGCGAAGCTTCTCCCTTTTTCATTTGGTATGTGCGAAAATCTTCATTACAGCTTGATTTGGGATCTGTTTTAGGGTTTGATCTTGATTTTATTTTGCTGCAAATTTGCTGGTTGGAATTCATCGAAATGTTTGGATTCTTTTTTTCGGATTTCCGTTTCGTGTGTTGGGTTATATTTTCCGTTTGGCTGTTTGGTTGGTACGAAAATGGAAGTAAAATTTGACCAGTGGTTTCCGTAAGACTTCTGTTTGGTTGCCCAGAAAATAACCCTTAGGGTTTTCTGCTTGTATGAAGGTAATCAAATATTCCGGTAATTATTACATTTCATTTCCCAAGCCTAAAAGAAATCTCATACCTGTGTTTTTGGGTACCACAAATATATAAAGAATGCCAACTTAGCTTCGCTGTACATTGGAACCCTTCAAGAAAGATGGAAAAACACAATTACAATATGGAAAAAGATTTGTCAAATCATGAAATTGTCTCCTTGAGGTTTTTTCTATTACAATCTCACCATGAGATAAAAGCATCTCCAATTCTCTCACAAACTGTCAAAACAGCCACCAAAATCCTGCAATGCACAAAGAAAAATTTTGGTTTTTACCACGAGATACTAGTTGCACAACTATTTTTGGCATAAATGGCAATCCATAACATACCAATACTGGCACCAAAAGAGAAGTTGCTCGATCTCCGGCTTATTCTTTTCAACAGTTTTGTAGCACTCATAAGCTGGATAAGCATAGCCGAAAATCATTCTGCCAACACATTCCAAGTGATTGAATTTTGATTATCAATAAAAATAAATCTGGAAAGCAAATGAGAAAGTGGGGAGCAAGTAACATACACGAGTCCTCTGGTGATAAAGGATCCTATCATTTTGTATACCTAGCACATAGAAAGGAACCAACTAGTAAAGCCAAATATGGCAGCTTAAAAACACATCTGATAGGAACCACAAAAATAAAGATGTTAATCTAAGAGGCAGTATGGAATAAAGCAAATTGTGCAATATTTATATCAATATAACGGCCATAAAATATGGTATGAATACGTTTCTTTCGAATTTTTACAGTAATGAAACACGGACATAACATTGATATATGAGTCAATTAAGGCCGATTAAGATCATTATACACAACGATACGGCTTCTTACTCATATTTGCAACTCTGTTTCAAATTAAAAGTCCTCTAAATGCTTATAACGAAATAATTTTCCTATTTTCTAAATTGTTACGGCAGCCTAACAAACATATTTAGATTCCATCAAATTGAAAGCTTAAAAGGGACAAATCACATAAAACCCCTTGAAAATCCCGTTTTCCTTACTCTTACTCCATTCTCTCAGCAGCAGAGCGAGTGTATCATACAGCCGCAAAATTGAATTCTCAATAAAAATAAAAATCACAAGCTAGAAGCTTGGGGTAAAATTTTTTTTCCAAAAATAGTCACCTGGAACAACTACCTAACAAGTTAACAGCAAAGAAAACTGTATCCATCATATCAAGCTCCAAGCAAATTCAAATTTAAAAAAAGAAAAGAAAGAAAGAAAAACTAAGCATAATCAAATTCAAACCAGAGAACGAAGGCGATTTACCCAAAAACCAATGAATAACCTTAAAACACAACGGAAATGCACAGTTCCAAGGAAAATTTTAAATACATTTAAAAACTCTCGGAAACTGTATACTCCATGATTATTTTGAAACTCTAAAATATTAAAAACAAATGAAATCTAAGATTTCATACAAGACAGAGATAAAGAATCAGAACGAGAAATCGATCACTACCTCTGGATTATTTTCTTTGAATACAAATGAAGAAATCCAACTTTCGAGAGAAAAAAGTGGAGTAAATCGAAATGCGGAAGCTAATCGGAAGCAGGCATCCGAGGAATTCTAGGAGACTTCCGGCGTGTATGAAGAAATCAGCGCCACCGAAAAGACACGGCGAGCCGTTACGATGTCGGTGGCGAGAGAGTCAATTTTTCAGAAAGAAATGGAGAGCGAGAGCGTGCGAGATGGACTCAGAGTCAGAGAGATAGAGAGAGAGAGGCAGTGTTGGGTGCCGTTTAAATTAGTATTTCCTTTTTCATTTTCATTTCTTTATTTATTTATTTTTTTCCTTTTTACTTTGCTTCTCCCTCATGTGCTACAGATTTGTTCTCGTTGGGTTTAATTCCGAATTTACTACCACTTCCAATTTTTTACTGACAATTACAATTTCTCCACAAACACTTTTTGGTAGAAAGTAAATTACACGCCTACTTAGTAAAGTCATGGGTTATAAAATACTTAATTTATTAGAAGAAAACCTGATTAACGCATCAACGTATAGATTTTGTGCGTAGATGATCAAAATATTTCATTTTTAGTTTAATTAAAAATTATCATCTCAATAATAGCCAATGAATGTTATCCTATTAGTATTTTGGTAAAATTGGTATCTCATGTTAAGATTTATAAAAAGAATAATGTTAGATATAAATTTTAAATATACAAATTTCTTGTAAGTTTTTTGTTAAAATAATCATAACAAATAATTTTATTACATTGGTGGCGTGAGGCAAACTCATGATAAAGGGTAAAATTATTACTTTTTATGATTTTATGACCGGTAAAATAGTATATGAGGATAAAGGTTGGTCGCTTTCCATCTCCTGCCAATATATTAAAGAAGCCTTATTATTGTTTACAAATTTTCACCATATATAGTAATTTTATTTTTTTTATTTTTTTCGTACTAAATGTGTGGAAAATGACTGAAGAGTATAAAATTTCAATTAATTTTAAAAAATAAAAATAAATGTAATTTGTTGAAATAGTAGTAAAACTCTATTTGTTTATTTAAACTTCGTGCAGGTATATTATGTGAACTAGATTAATGGGCAAAGCAAAGAAGGTCACCGTCAGGTGACCGAATCTATTCTCTCTAGATTGAGCACAAGCGACAATAAGGCGGCGATTAGCGAGTAAAGAATCCTATGGTCGTGGATAACGAGCAAGTCAGATAACATCCAGCGCCAAAACGACATCGTTGCAAGAAGCCCAAGAAAAATTATTATAAATCTATAGTGGTGTAAGCAAAATTAACGGCAGTCGCCCTAAAACTGTCAGAATTATGTTAAGATTAAGGATTAAGATCACTGATAAGTTAATTTTTTTTTCAAAAAAATAATTAAAATCTAAAAATGGGAGAGAAACAAAATATATAAAGGGAGTCTGAAATATTTATTAAACACTTAAAATTATTGAAAATTTATTTAAACAAATATAAATTCTATAAAGCTCATTATATAAGATGTTTATTTTGCTCATTTTGTTTTAGATTTTACAAGTCTGAACAAAGACTACACGACAGTACGTACTATATATATGGGACTCTTAACAGATCATCATGGTCATTTTTGTAAGCTTGGCCCTCATGTCTAATCTTAATTATTTGCATTCTTTTCCATTCCTTTTTGGTGGTAGCCCCAGTAAGTACCAGTACTACTGTTCCGATCCCTTTGTTGGTTTCGGTGGCCAGCAAGCTGAAAGCTCTTCATCTTCTACTCGAGAGAGATGCTTGTCTCTTAGCTTTTCATTCACTCTCAATCTCAAGTTCACTTTTTCCTTCTTTTTTTTTTTTGGTTTTTTGTTTGGGTTTGGCACTGAGCTACTTTCACTTTTACACCTCACATGTGAAATGCATTGCATGACGTCTTTAAAGAATCTTTACATTTTTTTATCAGATTTGCTGCTTGCATTTTTCTTTATTATCTTCATCACCTTAAAGGCTAGAGATCTTTATTCTTTGTTTGCAGGTTAAAGCAAAGCTCAAACGGATTGGGTCATTGGGAAGTTGCTTTTAGCCCACTTAATTATAATCTGCATGTATGTTTTCAGTGTTATCCCCAGCTATATAACTAGGGATTATTTTAATAAACCAAACAATATCATTTAATTACCTCCCGACATTTTCTAATAGCTTTTCATGAGGATTAGTGTGAAGTATAAGGAAGCCAAAAGGAGAAATGGACAAAGAGAAACAAAAAAGTGAAAAAAGCAGCAGCTGGCTAGTGAGTGAGCACTAGCAGGGGAAACTCTATCCATAAGGCAGGAAAGGTCCCGTACGTAGCTAGAAAAAGAAGATCATGGAGTAATTGTAATTGCATGATGCACATCGAGTTGGGGGGTCGAGGGTTTAATTTCCAAAATTTCCATTCCTTGGATTCTACGTAATTATCAAGTAGTATATACTAATCAATAGTAGGCTTCGTTCCACTTCAACATGTTGAGATGAGAGACAAAGCGCGTGCATGCATGCGTGCTGTGCCATTATACGTACCCGGCCCCTTTTTAAGTTTGGGGTTCAATATAATGTTCATTTCTCTCATAGTCCTTAAACATGTGCTTGTAATTATGGTAGGTTGGTGGCCTGTCGCTCTCATGTCTCTTCGCCCCCTCCACTCCTCTTTTACCTACTCAATCACAAGCTCTACTCCCTTTGCTCTGACGCTCCGATTGATTCCCCATGCCGGATATATCCTACAAGGTTGGAATGTTCTTATCTTTAACTCGACCCGCCCCCTTCAAGAAAAACCAAAGGAATCTAAATTTTTTCCATTCCAAGCAACTTCAAGTTCTCCGTACCTTTTCAGGGCAACTATTTGGTTATTAACGTACCTGTAACTGTTTGTATATTTCTCCTCAAAGAGCGTCGAACATTTATTTTTTTACATTACTTATAAGCTGGTAAATTTGTGAGGCCACGTCACTCATAAAAAGAATTTAAAACAAAAATATTCTTTATACTAACTGATATGATAGTTTTTTATATCAATAATATATTTGGTGTGTAAGCCTGGTTTGGTGACACATATGAAATTATCTCATCTCATATAATTATTATAATTTTTCCAAACTCTCACACAAAATATAATAAACAATTCAATTTTTTCAAATTTTAAAATAAAAATAATATTGAAAAATTAGATTATAATAATATTTTATTTAATTTTTAATTTTTATCTTATCTTATCTTATCTATCTATATAACTAAATGAGGCTTGGGATGGTAAAAATATTTTATTTTTCAGTTTTTGGGCCAGACCTTGCCCATATGATTAAGGATAAATTATGCCTAGGAGGCTGGCATTAGGCTGAAGTGTGAACCCAGGTCCAGATGTTTGGAAAGCGTTGATGTGTGAACCCTGAGCCCGTTTGAATTCACTAACTCCATATATCCTGCCAGATAGCATGGGCCCATGGGGTGGGAAAATGGGCTAAGTTGAGAGCCCGCTTCTCAAAACTTGAGATCATAGTTACCGTTAGAGCGATACATTAGCGTCTGTTCTCACTGTGTATTAGAGACACCCGGACATGTCAGCAGCACCTTGCCACCTTCGCTCCCTCGCTTCCACTCTCCCTTNATAACCCTTAGGGTTTTCTGCTTGTATTTTCTTTCATCTTCAATGTTTGCCTACCCCGAAACTTATTGCCATATTTTCTGTTTTCACCCCCGTTTGGTTGCTGTGAAAATCGTTGCCCAGATTGCATTTAATTTTTCCAACCTTACCCGTTTGGTTGCTGTGATTCTGTGCTGCCGTTTGGTTGGTTGGAAAATTATCCATTGAATTCCCTTCCCCCTTGCGTTTTGATGAATGGTCCCCTGTTTTGATTAATGCTGCCCCTGTGATGATTATCGTGGTCACATGTGTTGTTTGGTTGGCAAGAAAATCAAGATGAAACAATAATCTTATGTTATCTTGTATCAGAAATTCAGTTGCTGGGTTATTACATCTAGATGAATTATAAATCAAGGTTGGATTTATTTGAGTTAAAGCAACCCGTTTGGTTGCTGTGATTCTGTGCTGCTGTTTGGTTGGTAGGAAAATTCTCCATTGGTTTCCCTTCCCCCTTGCGTTTTGATGAATGGTGCCTCTGTTTTGATGAATGCTGCCCCTGTGATGATTATCTAGCTCACGAATTTTGTTTGGTTGGCAAGAAAATCATATGATTTTTAATCTTTGGTTATCTTGTATCAGAAATAGAAGTTGCTGGGTTTTTACATGGAATGAATTTCGGACATAGCTTTTTTTCCCATATTTTTTTACCTTCAATGCATGCATCTTGGGCTGCCTTTTCTTGGTCTTACCTTTCCCATGTCATTTGTATGCTTAATGTTGTTTGTAACTATCTAAAATCTGTTTTCAATTTTCAATTATTAAAAATTCAAGAAAAGGCATTTTGGTAACCTGTGATTTAGTAACCTGTGATGACTACTTATGTGAATTTGCTAATCATGAGATATATGTGAATTTGCTGCCAATTTTCAATTATTAAAATTGTGAATAATGATCTTTCTAACCTGTAATTTAGTAACCTGTGATTACAACTTATGTATTCATCCAATAATCATGAGATATATGTGCTGTATACCATTGCCATTTTACCCCTTAACCATGTGCTTACTACTTATGTTCATCTTATATTCATTAGCTATTACCCGTGTGCTGTATACCATTGCCATTTTTGCCCTTGTAACAGCCCGCTAAAATTATCAGTTTTGGATTATTTCCCGACAGCAATCACATCTCTCTCATCTTTACCCTCATCTGGAATCACGCGTATAGATTATCTTTTCCGTAAATCACGTAATTTGTTCTTCATCGACAGCTGTAAAATCATGAGTCTTCCAAGACCACGCCTAGCCTTTCTCAAGCCCAAACTACCACTTTATGTGGTGGACAGCCACCGTACGCCGCCACGTACGTTCCTCCGACGCATGTTCGTGACGAACAACGAGCGACGCGCGGGTTATCCCGTCGATGGTATAACCTTCTATCTCTAGTTATTTTACGTTTAAAATAGTTAGTTGGTTGGTTTGTGAATTGTGTAGTTGTATTTGTGGAGTTCGTTGCGTAGTTGTGAAGGGAAGTGTGGTTGTGAAGTGTTGAGTTTGATTGTGTATTTTGTGGACTGTGCTGTGAAGTATAGGCGTGAGATGGATGCCGTAGATGTGATACGGCGGGTTGTGTGAAGAGAATACGCGTGTAGCGTACTCTGTGTAATGCAGCGACGCGCCGCGCGACGTGCGCTGTAATGATGTGTGTCGTAGAAGGAAGGGAGTACGCATGTAGTGTACTCCGTGTTGTATGGCGATGCATCGTGTGATGTGCATCGTGTTGATGAGTGTTGTAGCGAAGGAAGTACGCGTAGTGCGTACTCCGTGTCGCGTAGCGATGCACTGTGAGACGTGTATCGCAGTGATGGGTTTTGTAGTGTGGATGGAAGAGAGTTCACGTGAGTGTACTCTGTATTAAGTCGTGAAACACCGGATGGCGTGTCACGAAGGGTTGGATGGCGTAACAGAGAAGTGTAGAGCATGGTGTAGTGTTGGGAAACTGTATGACAGTGTCCCGAAGCAGTGGTGTTATGGATTATAGTCTGGGGTGACTGGTGTCATCTTGTGGTTGACTATGGCTAAGAGTATATGGATTGAGAAAGGAATTGTTTGTTGGTTATTATTGATAATTTTAATGAACTTGTTTTAGTGCAAAGGTTTATGAAGTCAAATTATCTCTTCTGAGTATAGTGAAACCTCAAGTTGCCGTGGTGTTGCAAGTGCTCATAATATGACAATTGAGTTCAGAAGTGAAAATCTTAAGGACTTGAGTGTTCCTCTTCCAGCTGTTGTGCAGTTCCTCGTGTTTCGCACCCTTTTCTCATAGAACGCGACGATCGAGGTAAGTTAGCCTCTAACTTACTATCAGTTTATTGTGTATGTGTGATGTGTAAGAGAACTACAATTTATGTATGTATGTTATCGTATATGCCATGTCATGCTATGTCATTACATGTTTATCTGCTACGAATGATTTAATCTCTCATGAATAATTATCTGTTACATAATCTTTTCTGTCATACAATGATGTATGTTATAAGTATGCCATGTTAAGTATGCCATGAAATGTTATGATTAAATCATATTGTGCCATTTACAAGTATACGCCATGTTAGAAAAGTATATGATATTAATTAATATCTCATGCATTAAGAAAGATAAGAATGTTATGTACGTATAATACGTGGGGCCACAACAACTGTGGAGTACGTATTATATCTTATGTTATTTATGAAATACGTGGGGCCACAACAACTGTGGAGTACGTATTATATTTATGTTACTTATAATGCGTGGGGCCACAACAACTGTGGAGTACGTATTATATTTATGTTATGTACGTATATCGTGGGGCCACAACAACTGTGGAGTACGTATTATATTTTATGTTACTTATAATGCGTGGGGCCACAACAACTGTGGAGTACGTATTATATTTTGTTATGTTACTTTATAATGCGTGGGGCCACAACAACTGTGGAGTACGTATTATATTTTTATGTTACTTATAATGCGTGGGGCCACAACAACTGTGGAGTACGTATTATATTTATGTTACTTATAATGCGTGGGGCCACAACAACTGTGGAGTACGTATTATATTTATATGTTACTTATAATGCGTGGGGCCACAACAACTGTGGAGTACGTATTATATTTATGTTATGTTCTTATAATGCGTGGGGCCACAACAACTGTGGAGTACGTATTATATTTATGTTACTTATAATGCGTGGGGCCACAACAACTGTGGAGTACGTATTATATTTATGTTATTCTTATAATGCGTGGGGCCACAACAACTGTGGAGTACGTATTATATTTATGTTATTATAATGCGTGGGGCCACAACAACTGTGGAGTACGTATTATATTTATGTTATGTTACTTATAATGCGTGGGGCCACAACAACTGTGGAGTACGTATTATATTTATGTTATGTTACTTATAATGCGTGGGGCCACAACAACTGTGGAGTACGTATTATATTTATGTTACTTATAATGCGTGGGGCCACAACAACTGTGGAGTACGTATTATATTTTATGTTACATGAAGTATGGGGCCACAACAACTGTGGAGCATACACTACATGAGACACAGCAATTGTGACATGTAGAATACGTGGGGCCACAACAACTGTGGAGTACGTATTATATTTTATGTTATGTGAATTCATGGGGCCACAACAACTGTGGAGCATGAAGTATGGGGCCACAACAACTGTGGAGCATACACTACATGAGACACAGCAATTGTGACATGTAGAATACGTGGGGCCACAACAACTGTGGAGTACGTATTATGTTTTATGTTACTTGAATACGTGGGGCCACAACAACTGTGGAGTACGTATTAATGCACGTTATTAATCAAGACAATTAAATAAGATTCCAAGTTTATGTTAAGTCAAGTTTCAGATCAAGTTCATGTTATGTTATGCTCACGTACATGTTATGTTCATGTTCATGTTATGTTCCAAGTTCATGTTCACATCATGTTATGTTCACGTTTATGATACGTTCAAGCTCACGTTCATGTTATGTTATGTTCATGTCCATGTTATGTTTCACGTTCATGTTATGTTGATTGTTCATGTTATGTTTTAAGCTTAAGTTCATGCCATGTTAAGTCAAGTTCAGTTCACGCTTAAGTTCTGGTTAAGTCATGCTATATGTCAAGTTATACTATGTTTATGTATGACTATAATTATGCATTTATGCTTTTACTGCCATGCATGCATTTTTAACCTGTGTATAAGTTTTATGTTAACTTACTGAGATTTGTAATCAAATCTCACTGTGGTAGTCCCAACTACCATTCCCCCCGAATGGTAGATCTTGTTACAGGACCCAATGGAGAATTGGAATCTGACCAACTGAATACGGTCGACTAGGCCACGGTGCGATGTTGATGATGGTATAGTATTTAACTTAGGTTAATACTTGTACTTTTGGAGTTGTATCTCAAGTATTCTTTTGATCACAACCATTTTAGACTAGTGTGGTGATCACGGCTTTTTAGTATGCCTTTATGTATGAATTATGTTTCAAGTATTTGGGATATATTTAGTTTGGTGCATAGTATTGCTAAAGAAAAAGATTATCCGCTGCGAATATTGCATAATGCTAGATGCATGTTAGGAACATTGCATCTTATATGTCATGAACGGGGGCAGGTAACCTTGTGTTGCATGTCTCGACGCTTCAAATGTCCGTTCAATCCCAAGCGGAATTTGGGGGCGTCACAGGTGGTATCAGAGCAATACGTCTCTGGGTTGTAAATCCACATGTCCTTAGGAAATGCACCAAATACTAGGCTTGAGATTTTAGTCTTCATTAGGCTTGAATTTCTTCGAGATCATGTGCAGAAAAGCGATATAGTAATAGAGTTCACAAACACACATGATCAGTTAGCAGATATTTTCGCAAAACCTTTACCAGAAGATAGATTATATATGATTAGAAGAGAAATAGGTATGAAGCATGTTACGAATATCTCTTAAAGGATAAAACCAGAGTTCATAAATATAAAGAGATATTTTTTTTAATAAAATGCTTCTACATAAACTTGAGGTTCTTAGCCTCATGTTGGATCTTGCTTGCCCTTCCAAGCTCTCTTCCACAGCCTCTTCTCTCTTGTACAAACCAGCGAGAAAACAACGGCCACCAGCGTCGTATCCATGCATTCGAGCTGCTGAACTTGATCAAAACACGGTTCTTTCTCCTCCCACATGTCAAGGCAGAGGGATACAACCTTGATCACAGGTATGGTTTTATGTGAGGTTGTTTTTTTCTCTTGTGCCGCCAAAAAATGGACCAGAAGAGATTTACAATATATACTTAATTAGTAAGATAATCTTGATAACAACTCTCAGCCATAAATGTAAAACCACAGTCCTGAATGGAGATTATAAGATTGACACGAAATTCTAAGCTACACAAGAACATTGATGTGCTCAATTATATTGATTAATAATATAATACAAATAATTAAAATCTCCCTCTTTTTATTAGTTTAAACTTTTTGAATAAGTGATGATTTCATATAGTATCAGAGTATAAGTTATAAATTCGAACCATGATTCTATACTTAATCACATTTAATTAAATATTTCAAGTGTTGAGCTCACTCATTGAGTAAGAGTCTGGCTCACTTATTGAGGAAAAGTATTAAGAATATAATACAAATAATTAAAATCTACCTCATCTATTAATTTAATTCTTTAGAAGAAGTTGTGATTTCACATTATCATCTTGTGCATCGTATAAATCTGGGTTGAAACTTAGATGTGGCACATAAAATAAAAATAGGAAAACTCTGCTTGCAACCGGTTTTGGGGAACCTGCGTCATCGAATCCTACGTGGCACCTTCCAAAACGGCGTCGTGTACCATTTAATTGAAACTAAAATGAAATGTGTATCTGTCACGGAAATATTTTACTTTCCCGAAAATATTTTACTTTCCCGAGACCCTCTCCCTTTTTCGTCTCTATCACGGTTTAATTTTACCTTCCCGAGACTCCAGACTCTCCCCCTCTTTCGAGACCGTCCACCTCCCCCTTCCCATCGTCGTCTCGAAGCCTCCCCCTCTTTGGAGACCCATCGTCCTCTTCGAGACCCTCCCCCTCCCTCCCCCTCCCCCTTCCCACGAACCAGAGCCTTCCGATAAGCCCTCACAGAGCAGTCCCCGTAGGCAGTGGTGTCCCCAGTCCACGTAGGCTCGTACCACGAACCAACCTCATATCGGTCCCACGAACCAAAGCCTTCCGATAAGCCCTCACAGAGCAGTCCCCGTAGGCAGTTGGTATCGTCTTTCCCTTAAACCCAAGACCACAAACCCGATTTGTGTATCCCACGAACCAGCACCACAAAGTTTCAAGTTTTTGTCTTCTCCACCAAATCTGATTTTTGATAGCCTAACCCTAGCACCGACAGAAACCCTAACCCTAACACCGAGTTTCAAATCAGGTTAGTTTTCGAGGAATTTGGTTCTTGGTTTGGCTTTAGTTTCCAATATTCTCATGCTAAACATACTTAATCATGTGCAATATGTCATTGTTAATTTTTTGGGTGCAATGTATGAAATGGTTTTTTATTTTTTGTTAATTCTTTTTATTGCTAAACATTTGACGTTGAGGATGGCCATTATTTAGTCCATTGTAGATTTGTCCTTGTTTTTGTTTTGGTTTTATTCCTGCTATAAGTTTTCGATATATTCCCCAACACTGTATGTTAAACCACTAATATATGGTAAATAGAAATTGAGTCTACGGTAGATGGAGATGTGTTTGCAGTAACTCATAAATGTTTGCCTTAGATGCTTACAATCGGGTTGTGTCATGTTGATTTTGATATTATGTCATTAAAATGTAAATTATTTATGTCAAAACCGATTTAATCGTCATAACCCAAATAAATCATGGCTAACCAAAATTCATGGTCGATTGGATAGTTGTTTATCTAGTTTGATTAAACGGGTTGTGTCATGTTGATTTTGTTTATCTAGTTTGATTCAACAATTGCTCTTGATTTTGTTTATCTAGTTTGATTCAACAATTGCTCTTGACTTTGTTTATCTAGTTTGATTCAACAGTTGCTCATGATTTTGTTTATCTAGTTTGATTCAACAGTTGCTCTTGACTTTGTTTATCTAGTTTGATTCAACAGTTGCTCTTGACTTTGTTTATCTAGTTTGATTCAACAGTTGCTATTGACTTTATTTATCTAATTTGATTCAACAGTTGCTCATGATTTTGTTTATCTAGTTTGATTCAACAGTTGCTCTTGACTTTGTTTATCTAGTTTGATTCAACAGTTGCTCTTGACTTTGTTTATCTAGTTTGATTCAACAGTTTCTCTTGACTTTATTTATCTAGTTTGATTCAAGTGTCACATGAGCTGGATTTTGCTTGGATTAATGTGTAATGTTCAAACCTATGTTCTGTGGGACTAAGTTTGTTTTATAGGTTTTTGGAGACACTGTTTTTGTAGATAAATACTTGTTTTGGTGTTAATTGTTTTGTTTAAAACTATATACTGTTTTCTTTTAAAATAAATGTGGCAAATATAACTTACAAACTAATTGTGGGAAATTAGTTTTTCCTTTCTCTTCTTTGGTTCATCTTAGAAATGTCATCATCCTCATCAATGTCTTATTCATCTTTTGCTAAACGTACCACGGGTCAACCATTGTGCTGCTGTGGGGTCAAAGCCACACTGAAATACTCAACTACAGCAAAAAATCCTGGGCGCCCATTCTTAGGGTGTCCAAAGTACAACACAGAGGTCATTACATCATGCCCCTTAATCTTATCTATCATTTCTTTGCAGTGTTCAATATTCACTAATAAGTGTTCTTTGGCTCAGGGATTGCCCTTCTGCAAGTATTTCCAGTGGGCAGATAGTAATCAAGTGACTAAGCTCCAGCTTCAAGAAAGAATCAATGACCTGTTACTTAGGGAGAAAGATCTCGGGAAAATCGTCGACCTTCTGGAAAAAAGGGAGATCGACCTGCGCAAGATAGTGGATCAGCTTGAGAAGGAGTTGGTGCGTCTACGACAAGAACCTGCTTTCAAGAGGGAGCGCAAACTGGGAAAACAGTTGTCTGGTTTTGCATTATTAGTTTGTTTATTGTGTATTGGACGTTGGCTCTTGTATTAGGGGATATGGACTGAATGTTAGAAACTTTTATTGTAAATTATATTGTTTGTTGGAGTCTCTAATGCACTGTGCATTAGAGAAAATGACTGTTATTTTGTTGGAGTATCTAATGCACTGAGCATTTTTTAGTCCATTCAGTGTGAATTATGGTTCATTCCTGTGATCTGGAACAGTAAATATAATGCACTGAGCATTATACTTTTTTCCTGTAAAGAATTGGAATGTAATGAGAATTTCCAATCCATTAATGTCAGTTTTCGTTTGGATGCAGTAATTTTTTGTTATGAAATCTGAATTCATCAAAAGATACAGGTTATTGGAATGTATGAAATAGAGTTATATACTGTAGTGGATATTCATCCATTGTGGATAAAGAAACAGAACAAAGCAGATCCATACACACTTCAAAACCCTGCCGCATTCCAAACCAAATTATTAAACCAACAAACTTCTAAACCATTATCACTCCGTTGGTTCTGTGTGAGCGTGAGAGACAAGCAAAATGCTGAGGACCTATTTCTTTCAGCAACAAGTTTCTAACATTCTCAGTGTTCATTACCGAACACCTTCACTTTCCATACGTCTAAGTCATCAGCTTACAGAACACCTTCACTTTCCATACTTCGGCAGAGACCAATTACATCATTACAACATTTGTATCACACCCAACTTAGTAATATCACACGGCAGAGACCAACAAAATGTCTAGTAGATCAATACTTCTATATACAACCCGTTTGATAACACAATTTTCTAGTAGATCAGAATCCATTCAACAAAAAATCCATTGCATGCAACACAAGTATAACCATATATTTCTTGATTCAAAAGTCTTCTCTCAACAAATAAGAGTTTTACAAACTCTTGCTTAACTACCAACATTACTAATGTATATTCCCTTTATACCAACAAACAGCTTAAT
Organism: Carya cathayensis; assembly: GCA_011037825.1. Classification (NCBI taxonomy): domain Eukaryota; kingdom Viridiplantae; phylum Streptophyta; class Magnoliopsida; order Fagales; family Juglandaceae; genus Carya; species Carya cathayensis. Next base: position 3,827 of record QGSO01000247.1, on the reverse strand, counting down.
AAACCAAACAGTTCAAGATTACTTAAATGGAGCAAAGCACCATCCATACAGCAATTTCTCAGCAAGTTGGTACACCACCACATCAACCTACAGTGAACATAAACCAACCTTCATCAGAAACATTCTTTACATAAACAAGTTTCATTACGTAAAATATAACTGAATCTCAATGTTAACAATTGAAATTACACAAATTAAAATACCATCTAAACTTGGCACTTAAAGTAAACAAGTTTCAATACACAAGTAGCAAATAAATGAGCAATGATTTCTTTTGGTTAAAAATGTGCCGGCTTACCATCTAATGGGAAACATGTCACTCCCGTGGTTGTGAACCATCCAATACAGCGTGAAGAGGTTGTGATCCATCCAACCCAAATTGCATCTGTATACGAAGAAAAGTTAAATATAATTGCTGATGTAAATATTACTATTAAAATACCGATAAACCTCTTACACTTTCTTGACTTTGCATAACTGTTTCTTGGGGCTGGGCTCTAGTATTGTCATCAGTTGATATGCCATCTGGAACAGTCTGGTAAAACGTACTCGTAAAAATGAGTACGTAATGATTCAACATCAAATATAAATTCTTTTCTTATATAAGAGAAATCACACTGAAATCTAAGATGAAATATATTACTTGAAAGTGTCCAAATAAATTCTTGCGAACGTCTACGACTGGTGTATCTTCTCCATCTCGCTGAAAATAATATATCAAATTTGTCAGGTAGAAAGTAACAAATTAAGCATAAACAAGTACAAAATCAAATGAGTGGAGATCTAGAAATGCAGGGAATTGTGACATTAAATGAGTGGAAGTCGGCTACATTTTCGTTCTCAATTTTCTTTTTCAAGGCATTATCATATTGATCGACAAACTCTTTCAAGTTTGTCTTAGCATGAACATAGCCGTCAAAAAAGGCATTCATGCTCTCGCTCCGCTGAGTAGTACTCATTCCAGCCCAGAAAACCTCTTTCAAGAATGCCGGTACCCAGTACTCACGCTCAGTGTATAAACTCTGCAACCACACGTTCTCATGCAAGTTGTACGTGGTGATGAACTGATCCCAACATTTCTCAAATTCTTCCCGAGTTTGGGTGTCATACACACATCTCATTAATGCAGTTTTCATTCCAGTTTTGTACGAACCATAGCTGCCAAGCTTTTCGGGAACTTTCTTAAGTATATGCCAAAGGCAAAATCGATGCCGGCTTTCTGGAAAAACAATTGAAATTGCATTTTTCATCGCCCTGTCTTGATCAGTAATGATAGCCTTCGGCGCTATACCATCCATACACTACAACCAGGTCTGGAATAACCAGACGAAGGTCTCCGTATCCTCTGAGGAAATCAAGCCAGCTCCTAACAAAATTGATTGACCATGGTGGTTTACACCAACAAATGGTGCAAAGGGCATCCCATATCGATTTGTCAGGTATGTGGTGTCGAATGTGACTACATCACCAAAATATTGATAGGCGGCTCTACTACGGGGGTCTGCCCAGAATACATTCTTTAACCTCCCGTCATCATCCAGATCCATTAATGCAAAGAACCCCAGATTTTTGTACTGCATTCGTAAAAAGTAGTCTCGAATCGCCCCAGCACCACCTGCGCCCAGTCGTAGATGTCGTGCCTTATCAATGTAATTACGGCAATCCTTTTCTAAAAACGGAAGGTTCTCAAATCCACCCGCGCCTACAACAAGAGATCTGAAACTCTTATTCAATCGGATGCCAGCCATATCATTTGTATCAAGGACTCTTTTTACGGATTCACTTACTTCTCTATTACATCGAAAGAATCGTGATTTCTTTGGGCTGAGGTTATGGTTATGGATATTGTGAACTGTATTCAGCCGAAACTTTCCATCACCAGTTTTTGAGGCATTAATCTTTGCCTTACATTCCGTCTTTCCTGTCGGACGAGGGTTGGCAACATTCAAAATCCTATTCCGGGCCTTCCCACCACGGGCACAAGCAAGTGTGACATATCTAACGGTACCATCCTCTCCCCTCTCACTTCTTTTTGTCATCACCCCAAACCCGCATTTCTTACCATATTCCTTATAATAATTCATTAAATCTTCTAAGGAATTAAACTCCATCTTCGACTTTGGCACATCATCACCATCCATTTGCAGTGGCTCAGATGTTCCGGCACTGGATATGGGGGTTTCAGTTTCCCCACCATCTGGTCCATTATCCTGTGCATCTGGTCCATCATCACCTTGGATTTTGCTTGTAATAGAGCTTGTACTAATGTGAGATACCGGGCCTTCCATGCCATGTTGAAATGGGTAACTAGCATTCTGGCAAAAAGAAAAATGATATACAATTAAACTAATGCAAAAAACCAAATTATTATAAATGTAAATCTTCGATATGCCATCACTACCTGTAGGTTGCTTGGATATTGGTTGGCATTAGGATATGAAAAATAAGCCGGTGAACATGCAGGCATTGGTCTATAGTAACCGTGCATGTAATTTGGGATGTTTGGACAAGTTGATGGTATGTCCTAAAGATTAGGGATAAGTTAGTGATGTATTTGAAAATAAATATCAATAAATAATATAACAAATAATGTTTTTGATATACTAAATAATAAAACATACCGTGCATGGGGGATTTGAGCTACATGGTTTTGAATTAGATGGGTCTTCTTCTCCGTTTCCCATGCTAAGACGGAGGCAAACGAATTGTCAATATGAATATTATATTACTTAAACCACATTAAAATCTATGAACTAGTACCTATCTCAATGATTCAAGATATGTCATCTTCACTTTTTGTATATAAACCAACAAAAAGCCCGAAATCGACATTACTAGGAATATCAATAATGTCCTGCAAATACTTTCCAGCCAATCACTTGGAATATATAAACCAACAAAACTATCATTGACTATAATAATTCTAAGGTGGACAACATTGACATAGATTTGGTAATAATTCACTATATTCTAACTATGGTTAACCAAGTTGACAAAAGCTTCTTCTAGCAAACATTCAAGTAATCTTGTCAATTTTTTTCCCTCTTAAAATATATATTTGAGTGAAGAACAGTTGCTAGCTTAAATTTCATACAATAATATGAATTCATCCAAAAATTGAATCAACCAACTAGCCTACTGTTAAGAGCTTTTCATGCTCATTAGAAACTTTAAAATTTTCAATTGCAGCAGGTTTCTTATGGCATCCAAGTCCATGTATGCTGTAGTTGTAAAACTTAAAATAGAGATGCAGACGTAATGGAAGTACCTTCCAACATTTTTTTTCCCAAAGCTGAAACAGGACATATATTCATCAACCCAACAACAACAACTTCCGAAAATTTCAGCCATGGTAAACATCATTACTACATACCAAAAAAAAAAAAACATTTGATACCAAAATAGCAAGACCAAATCAGGTTTCTGTAAAAGAAAAGAATACAACAACAGAAAAAAAATAACATAAAAGAAAAACAAAGCTGAAACAAGACATACATTCATTAACCCAACAACAGCAACTTCGGAAAATTTCATAGACACGGTAAACATTATTACCACAGACAAAAAAATATTTGATACCAAATAGCATGACCAAATCAGATTTCTGTAAAAGGAAATTATACAACAACAGAAAAAAACTTGCAAAAAAGAAAAACAAAAAATATAACTTATTACCGAATAAACCACAACAACTATTTTATACTCAGATCTGGAAGTAGTGACGGATGGCGACCTCAACAACTGGTTTTGTACACACCGGCAACTTTCAGCCGAGCTTTTTGTACCCACGGCAACGTTCTGCAAAATTTTTCCTGCTTCACGTTCTG